>JAOYMO020032868.1:0-12937 GCA_025802455.2 Iodosphaeria phyllophila | reverse complement strand
CGCGATGCGAAGGAACGAAGTGTGATTTGCGATGTCGCTGCGCCCCGCAATGCAACGCAAACGAGACCGCTGGGTAGCACGTTCGTGACGTGGATCAGTTCGAATTACTGAGCTGTAATTCAGTTTGGCATACCGACTGCGCATGGGCATCCTCCTCTTTCAGCCACGACACGAAGCGCGGATCTTGCGCGTTCTTCGCAAAAGCCGACGAGCCGAAGAGCAGCACATCCTCGCCGATCAGCCCGTCAAACTTCCGCTTCCCCACCAGCTTCGGATCCTCCGTCAGCAGCCCCGCCTCGCTGATCAGAAAAGCCGCCGCCCCGAGATCCACCGGGCCGATCTGCATCTGCCTGGCAATTCCGATCCGGGGATAGGAAGGAGGTTTCTCGGTGAGATTTGGGGGGAGAGGAGGTGGGCGGGTTTGGGTTTGCTTGTGGGCGAGGGTGGTTGGGATTGAATGGTGGATGAAAGGGTGTGGATGCGGTACTTGGGTCTCCTTGAGACGCTAGGATGGAGGGAGGCGCTGTGAATGTGGTGAGAAGATGTGAACAGGGCTATGATTTATTATTCTTTTCTCCATATATCGATATCTATGGGGATTGAATTTTCTATTCCCAATTTTTCCCCTCGACTTTCCTTCTCCTAATCTCATATATATGCCAAGATCATAGCTAACCAGAGCACAGACGACAAACAAGCCGTTCAAGAGATCCGCCAACTATGCAACGACATCGACAGCGTGGGCCTGCAGACTGAAGTCCGCACCGGCTCTAACCAGAGTCTGCTCGTCTTCGTCCGCGCTCCTAGGGATCTGCTGAGGAGCGAGGTGCATAAGTCTCGGTATGCCACCCCACCCCTCAAGTATGCCCGGGCCAGACATGATCCAAATCCAAGCACGATCGAAGGGGGTTATGCGTAACTAAACCAAAAGAAAACCACAAGAGTCAAGGATTGGCTCTACGGCGTTACCACTACAGAACCCGGCATCGGAAAGCACGGCCACCCCGATGCCCAACAACCCTTCGAAGCCGAGAACCTGCTCTCCGTCCTGCACTTACTCACATGGGAGCGCGCCAGTGGCTGCGCGGGCATCACGCCCGGCTTCGGCCGCTGGAAAAACGTCAAGGCCCTCCTTCCCATCCACAACGAGACCGTCAACACCGCCCTGCTCCGCGACCTCAGCAAGAAGCTCATCCTGAGGAACAGGGACCTCGACCAGATCCGCGATTTGTTCGGTTCCAAAACGGCGTTCTATTTTGCGTTTATGCAGAGTTATCTCCTCTTTCTATTTTTCCCCGCGGCCACGGGGATTCTAGCCTGGCTGTTCTTGCCTACATATTCGATGGAGTATGCTATTGTGACTTTGGTCGCGTGCACCGTCTTTCTCGAGTACTGGAAGATACAACAGACGGACCTGGCGATCCGGTGGACGGTCAGGGGGGTGGGCCGCCTCAAGGCAAATCGCCCGCAGTTCAAGCACGAACAGATTGTGGTAGATGCTGCGGGGAGGACGAAGCATGTGTTTCCGAGGTGGAAGCTGTTGGTAAGGCAGTTATTACAGATCCCGTTTTTTGCAGCAGCGCTCGTGATACTGGGATCGATCATTACGGTTATATTTGTGGTGGAGATTGTGATTTCGGAGGCGTATGAGGGGCCGTATAAGGCTTATCTGGTAGGCTATCTATATCCCAAGTGTCGTCAAACATGGCACGTGACATCGCATCAGGGGCATCAGGGGCATCAGGGGCATCAGGGGCAACATGTACTAACAAAGTCAACCACAACAGGAATACCTCCCCACCATCCTCCTGGCCGTGGCCCTCCCCTACTTGACCACCTTCCTCGAAGATCTCGCCGCCTCTCTCGCCGAGTTCGAAAACCACCGCACCCACGACCACCACGACGTCTCCGTCACCCAAAAGATCTTCTTCCTCAGCTCCATCGCCAACTACCTCCCCTCTCTCCTCACCGCCTTTCTCTACGTGCCCCTCGGCCACCGCCTCATCCCCTATTTCCACCACCTCGTCCGCCATTTCCTAGGCTCCTCTTCTCTCGCGTCTCACCTCGACAAGATTGCCGTGGGCTCCTTCCACCAAGACCCCAACCGCCTCCGCAACGCCGTTATTGCTCTGACCGTCACCGGTCAGCTCTCCGATGCTTTTCAGGAGTTCGTGCTGCCCTTGATCACGCTGAAGCTCCGCGGGTGGTACCAAGACCTCAAGACCTTCCACTCGCCAACCTCGTCCTTCACGACCCTCGCCCCCGACGCCCCCGCCGAGCGCTCCTTCCTGCAGTCCGTCCGCCACCAAGCCCAGCTCCCCTCCTACAACGTCCAGGAAGACATCAGCGAAATGGTGATCCAGTTCGGCCACCTTGCCCTCTTCTCCCCCGTCTGGCCCTTAGTCTCCGTCGGCTTCCTCATCAACAACTGGATCGAGCTGCGCTCCGACTTCCTCAAGATCTGCATCGAGCACCAGCGGCCCTCCCCGCTGCGCACCGACGGGCTCGGCCCCTCCTGGACCGCGGCCCTCGACTCCCTGACGTGGCTCGGCAGCATCACCACCGCCGCCATCGTGCACATGTTCTCCACGGACGGCGGTAAGGACACCGTGCTCGAGCACGCCTTCGGCCGCATGGACTGGTGGATGCTGCCCATCACCATCTTCGTGTCCGAGCACGTCTTCCTCGGCTTGCGCGCCGCCGTCCGCTGGGCCCTGAGCAGCGTCGGCAGCGAGCAGGTCCGCATGGAAAGGGACAGGCTGTATGTGTTCCGGAAGAAGAGGCTGGAGGAGCTCGAGGAGGTCGGGCGGAAGAGGGAGGGCTTGGATGTGCCGGGGGTCATGGAAAGGAGGCGTAGTATGCGCGTTGAGGATCCGGATTTGTTCTGGACGCGGCAGGTGGGCGAGGGCGAGAGTGGGCGGGTGGGAGGAAGGCTTGTGGGTGCGTTGAGGGGGAGGGGGAAGAGGGATTAGTGTCTTTGTGTTTGGTTGGGGGTGTAGGATGGATAGGCTTGGGCAGATACGGATGGTTGGGGTCATGCTTGGACTAGATTGTGGACTGGACTGGGCTAGACTGTCGAATTTGAGAAAGTTTCAACGGGGATCACGATACTTCCAAGTCTTCCACGTTGGGTCCCCAGGTGCTTCTTGGAGATGTGCCTCGGAACGGAAAACCGCCGGTCCATTACTTTGATAACCCTAACCCCAGAAAGCCCCGCGAAACTAGGGCCAGGGTTGGGGTTGGGGTTGGGGTTGGGGTTGGGGTGATGGATGCCCAGTCCAGTCTCAATCTCCATGTGGGACGGGTGGGCTACACGTTTTCAAACTATGACTCGGATTTTGGACGGATGACTCAGCCATAGCTGCTGGCTGGACTATTGGCAAGACGACGACAGAGTTCTTGCGATCGGAAGGCCGTGTCATCGTTCATGGTGTCATTGTAGTTGAGATCCTTGCGGTTTGTAGTTTAAAAAGTACGCTTGTATACCGCGTGTGCCGTAGATCGGTACGTTTTGGTCACGCAGACATCGATCGACGCGTCTTTTTCCAGGTAATTCCTCTGAAATGCATTCGCAATCCGGGATTGACGCGCTTGGCGTGTCGGTTTGCCTACGGCCGCTCTGCTTATGGACTCAAGCGTCTGGTCGGTGTCAGGTGGGTAGGCAGTGACTCATCCCTGGTGTCTGATGTCCTATATATCTGAGAGATATCCTCGCGTTCGTCTGTCTCTCAACTTTTCCCTGTCGGTTTTTCTTCGTCTTGTAACGGAATGGCATCGAGCTTGGGTCATGAGATGTGGGCCTTGAGGGCTGGTTTGGGATTCTGTTCTTCTGCTTCTCTAGGAATCGTTAAGATAAGGGCTAAAGGCTTCCCGCTTGTGCTCAGGACTGGGTTGGAACTGCAGAGTGTTGCTGGACTGAGGTGCGTAAGGAGAAGAAATAGTTGGCGCAAGAAATGGTGGCGAAAGAGAAGCAGCCAGGGAACAAATCGCCCCCCGGCTTCATACGCTCAGCCAGCTAAATACTTGCCATCATTCCGATTGAGTCAGGAGCCGGGGTCTGAAGATCGAATGGCGAAGAGGAAAACGCCCTCTGCTGCTCGTCCTGACGGGCCGAACGAGAAGGTTGGAACCACCGTTTTCCTTTTCTACCCAGGCGATATAAGTTCTTACTCAATACCCACGAGATGCGCAAACGCACTCAAAGCGCGGACGGGAAGCTTCGTCCCGGGAATAGGCGGGTAGGGCCGCCCGAAATGCTCTGCGGTGCCCTCCTTCGACCAGCCCAACATCTGTCCTGCTCTCGGCACTTCATACTGCCTGACTGCAGCAGGTTCTCCAGATCGGAATGCATGGCAAAAGTCCCTCCAAGAGCGAGACCGAGACGATGAAGGAGCTTTTTAATGCCCATGTCTGAAAAGAAAACTAAGACTTCGAGCTCTAACCATTGGCTCGGTGGTATCTCGGCTGTGAATTCGCAGCGTCCATTGTCTCTCTCACTGCACTTTGAAGTTCTGCTGCGGCTGTTCTGGAAGTTCTACATCTTCCTCAGAACCATTGCGGTCTTTGGTTTGAAGGGACTGGCTTGCTCGGGATGTGTCGATGGACATGGGAACTCCTTAGCGGGTACCGCTCACCGTTTCGCGGATGCTATTACTTCTAAGTCGATGGGAATTGCGAACGTAAGTAATTACAATTATTACTCCCACTCCCCAAATTGGAGACCTTTCTCATTACTGGAAAGAGCCTGCTGTCGACATTGTTAGCCCGGGACAAATTACGAGATGTGCTGACTTTTCCTTCAGAAACTCAGCATCCCCTAAACCGGTTTGGGAGTTGCTGCGAAAAGAATCATAGCGTGGAAGTCATCATATATATATATACAGAGAGAGAGAGGGAGAGAGAGAGATCCTATTTGCGTAAACGATCTGCACCACACGAGATGGCCAACTCTCAAGAATCGTCGGAGGCCGTACTCAAGCACTTGTTTCGGGGCGATTTCACAG
The DNA here is from genome assembly GCA_025802455.2 of Iodosphaeria phyllophila. Classification (NCBI taxonomy): domain Eukaryota; kingdom Fungi; phylum Ascomycota; class Sordariomycetes; order Amphisphaeriales; family Iodosphaeriaceae; genus Iodosphaeria; species Iodosphaeria phyllophila. Next base: position 7,934 of record JAOYMO020032868.1, on the reverse strand, counting down.
AGGCTCGCTCTGTTGCATTTCACTGAAACTGCGACCAGCAGATGATTTCTCATGTTGTCGATTTTGCGAGTGCAGACACGGCCCCCAATCACTTAGCCATCCTAATTCTCGATATAAATCGGCAGCGCTCTGGGTATTCGGTTCATGACCTATGGAGGCACCACCCTGATGCGGCATCCTGGGACCAGCGGACGGAAAGGCTTAAACAGGTAAAGGCCACCCCGAGAGAATTATAGCAGTGCTGGACAGAATGCAGAGTCTCGGCATTTGTGTAGTACGGGCTACACACGTCCGGCTCCGATATCTTGTCTCGGGCGCTGGTGTGGCCCCCTGGCAAATGGAAACGCCGTAATAGACTGGACCGAACACCTGGCTTCTCAACACACCGGTCTGAATATCTCCAGCGGCTCTTCCCAGCGGCCTCTTTCGCCACCATCATCGCATCCCACTTTTCCAAGGACATCGGTTTCCATCCCAGCCAGTTCCTCAAGGACGGATCATTAACCACCGATTCCAATCATCAGCGTGGCACAACTCATGATCCCGCAGACGTGGCTCCGCTCGGAAGCAACATATATCGATGGAGACATGAGGATGACAAAGCGGCCTCTGCTCTTGCTCATCCGTTAGCTCGCGGCCTTCGAAACCCCTGACAAGGATGCTTGCTAGGACTCGCTTCGGCAGTAACCGCTTAGCGCTCTTCTTCCAGCTTTCATAAAAGGCCTCGAGTAAGCGGGATCGCCTTTGCGGCCGATGCCGTCTGCTTCGACAGTATTCCCGCTCCATGGCTCAGGCCCTGATTGGCGTTCGAGGAACCGACAGATAAATCGCCTCAAGATGGAGAACCTACATCAAAGCGAGCCGGACACGGAGACTCAATGGGGCGAGTTTTTATTTTCATATATCCGGTGGTCTTCAACACCACTGGGGTTCAAGCACCAGCGCTCCTCCATTGTTCGTCGTTGCTCTCCTGGTCGTCCATCCTTGAAATCGTCATCATGGGCAAGTTCCAAGAAGGGAGCCAGTTCGCTATCAAGGCCTACCGGGAATTGCTTCACTGTCCAGGACGCCCGTCATGTCATACGCGCATGCCTCTGCGGATTTGTTCCCCGAGGCCTCAAGATGGGAACGCAGTATCATTTCGTAATCTGGAGAGCAACTGGTCATGCAGAAAGGAGGGATTATCTACTCTCCCAGAGTACAACTTTGTCCTTTCAGATGACTGCCCGGGAGCAAAAGGAGAAGGCCGGACGCGGCGGCGTGCAGCCAACTTCCTTCCGAACAGACAGATAATAATCCAAGAGCATGTCGCACTAGTACCGAGTCGTTCACCCGGGATGTTATGCAAGAGTGTGGGAACTAGGCAACAGCATAGGAATGGTGGATTCGGTTGCGTAGGCAGCAGTGGGTGTCTAATGCACCCTAGATAGATCACGATAGCTGGCTTCTGCTTCTACTTCTAATTTGATCATCCACTGTAGCACCACCACTTTTCGTACGCACAATCTTTTATCTGTGAGACCGTTCTGATAAAGAGACTAAAGCTCGGTTCAACTTAGTGCAGATAACAACTGGAGGAATCATGATGAAGGTGTCTAGAGCATAAGCCCATCATAGACGAGCTGTGGTCCGGAACCTAAACGGGGATAACCACACCGATAACAAAAACCCAGAGAGGGGGGCATGGTAGTCATGAAAAATTGCAGAACATATACACCAGGTGGCGAGACGCGCTTTGCAGAGCTTGAGTTCGAGGAAACGTAGATCAATCTGCTACCGGCCGGGCAACACCATGGTCTTCCGGGAAGTATTCAATACTATATCTTTGCTGTGCATATCTATTCCAATTTGGTTTACATAGATCAGCAATCATTCAACACTTTGTCGCAAGATTCAACGTGTGAGGGTCGTTGCCTGGCCTGGTGGCTGGAATTGGGGTCCACTTTGGCAACCATCCACTCTGTAGATTAGACCTCCTAGCTAGCCGAAGACCTCTCGTCGTCTTCTCCTTCTACCTACTCGTGCTACAACGATTATAGAAGATTAACCCAAAGTCTGTGGTTGAATAGGACCCAGGAAGCTTGCTGCTCTGTGTTGTGTGAAGACCTAAGGCCATCTGATGGAAATCGAGGGATAAAATTGAATTCAACTCTTTATAAACGCCGCCAAAGAAGCACCCGGTGCATTCCTGGAGAAGGATTCGACCTCACTTGCGAACGGAATGAGTGCGGACCCTTTTTGACCTCTATACATGGATAAAGAAAAGAAGCAGGGTGTTTTATGGTGTCAGTGCAAAACAAGGATCCTACTTTGGAGAAGGAATATCACCTCGATGAAGGAGAAACCGAGAATGGGAATGAGGATAATGTATTAGAGTGGGAAGACTTCGATAGGTGATTGAGGGACAGCAGGGACGCACAAGCTTTGCTGTATTTGACAAGCCTGGCTAATAGAGTTATAAAGTGCGCGATACGGCCTCGTAGATAGTCGCTAGTGATCCAGTAAGCTGATCCAAAAGCGGTCTGCCTCCTTAGGGCGCTTGAAACCAGTTTCCACGCACATGGTCTTAATAACCAAGATTTGGAGCCGGAAGGAGAAACTATGAAGGGCGAGAAACACTTTCTGATATCAATCCTCGCTCAGCTCTTGCTCGGATTGAGGGAACGAGAATTTTCTTCCCCTCTACGACAAGGGTGAGAATCCAAGGCAGCTCGAAGTCTGTACTAGAGCAGAACAAAATTTTTAAGTGCAATCCACACAATTGGACTTGTGGTTTCATGTGTAGTCTGTTTAGCTCTCGGTAAGCAGGTGGCAACGCAAACTACCCAGACACTCATGAAATGGTGGAAAAAATTCTTTCGAGGGAAAGGGCCGTTGCTGAAACACCGCGCGCCCTCTAGCTTTCCGATGTAGAATTTCCTTGGAACCCCAGAATAACAACGGGATCATCATGATAGGCTTTCACGCGCGTGATCCTTAGTATTCCTGATTGGCTCCTTGGATAATTACGTGATGATAGCTTGTTCATGACTCGGGACCAATCAGACGCGTCATCAGGGGGCCTCAACCGGGACCAGGTGGGATGGAAATCTCCTGAATGTGGAATTTCCAATGTGGCGCCCTGAAATGGCGGCGCGAGAAAATCAATACTATGCCACAATCAATTTTGAAAGATGGGCCCAGGTAGAACAATGAAGCTTTTCTGTGGTGTGAATGCCGATGATTCTATTTGGTTCCGGTCCGGTCTGCTGGGCACCAGGAGATTGTCCATATTCATGCTTAGTTTTTCGAGACATCAACTGCAAGCCCAACAACAATACCAGGATGCGGAACCGCCACAAGATCAAGACTTCGGCCAAGGAAAGGATAACCATTCAACGATCGGCCCAGATTATCGTTCTCAACAGAAGAGCAGGCAGATACCACGGCACCATGATCGCCGCGAAAGAAGGTTCTTTGTGTTCGAATTTCGGCCGCGGCATGGAAAAAGTCCGAGATCGACGGCCGCAGGGTGGGGACGGCGTGCGAAGGCCAGGCTGCCAGGGTGCTAGCTGGGATGGCACCGCTGCCACGTGGGTTGCCGAGAATCACGAACTATCTTTGTGATGGTCTGATTCTCTGTGCCGGTACGTCGGGCACCTTCGAAAAGGAGCCGTACCGATAGCATGCCCCACCGCTGCGCAGAAACCAGTGACATGCATCCTGTTTTGCTTGACCGCTACATACCTACTCAGCGCCAACGGGGATTCTACTTGGCGTCTGGCATCCATACGGAAAATTAGTAAGGCTGAAATACTGGTCGCGAGTAGATAGTATGAAATGCCAAATACCAGCCTCATATTCAGTTCAACCTCTCGAGCAAGATAGGCGCTTCGCACGCGCATAGCAGAGATCTCGTAGACGCCAGAGACTTGACAGAGGCGGTTCCTTTCCGCCCTCATCATCCGACGAACGATTGTACCGTGCGCACGTAGGCAATCAACAAGGCGGCGCGTGGCTACAGAACTTAAAGAGGCGTGCCCGTATGATGTCAAGCGCACTCCACTCTTGAAGGTCTTGTGCAGGAATTCTCCGAACGAGCAAGCACTTGCCCAATACCGATAGCAACCGCAGCATTTCCTCCAAGATTTATCTACGGTCTCTACGTTCTCTCCGCAACTCCTCGCATCCACGACAGTATCGTCTTCCACGCTTCAACACTTTTGCGCCCAGATTGGGAAAAGCCGAAACGGGATCGTTGCCGACATACAAGTGACAGAGCCGCGCCTTCAGGCTTTCGGGGCTGGCCCCGCCCCCGCCTTGGGCTACAGTACCAAACCCATCAGTCGCCGTGACCCTTGTGTCCAAGCTGCAAGACAGCTAGCTGTAAGCAAGGACTGCTGCGACAACGGTCAACGACCAAATCCAGAAGCGGCGACACGACACGACACACGGCAGGCGATTCCGAACGCAAATCAGCTCTCGATACTCGTCTCTCGGTGGGGATTTAGCCACTGAAATTTTGATAATCTTCGTCCGCACTTCGCGTGTCTCATTTGGAGAAGAAAACCATGGCAAACTACGGCTATTCAGGTTACGGCTCGCCGCCACCGGCGCAACCGCAGTACAACGACTACTATCCTCAACAGTACGCATCCCGGGCTCTGGTTGTGACGAGAAAGGAAAGATTATAGCTGGAACATGGAAAATGATAGGACTAGCTAACATGGTCTTGGGTGCGGTTTGATGTAGACCTCAAGGATACAACGGCTATCCTCCCCAAGGCGCTCCCTATAATTATAACCAGCCCCCAGCTCAAGCCTATGGATATAATCAAGTGAGTAAGGAGAGAAGATTTCCCCCATGCCAGGCCTGAAGAGCTCGTCTTGTTGACTGTCGTGATACCAGCCTCCACCACAACAATATGGCGGGTATAACCAACCGGCGCCCAACCAATACGGGCGACCAAGTGAGCGATAGATTCTAGTTTTGCACCTACACGCATAACCTGCACGCAATCTAACAGCCCTATATTTCACCCAGACATGCCAACCATGAACTCCAACTCCTTCAACCACGGGAACCCTCAAGCACCACCACCGCCTCCGACAGCCCCACAAGCCTTTGGCCAAGGTGCCCCCCAAGGCTATGCCTTTCAGTACAGCACGTGTACAGGACGGCGGCGAGCGCTGCTGATCGGGATCAACTACTTTGGGCAGCGGGGCCAACTGCGCGGCTGCATCAACGACGTGCGCAACATGTCGCAGTATCTCGTTGAGCATTTTGGATATAAGCGCGAGGACATGGTGATTCTCACCGACGACCAGCAGAACCCCATGAGTCAGCCTACGAAACAGAATATTCTCCGCGCCATGCATTGGCTAGTTAAGGATGCCAGACAGCACGATTCGCTGTTTTTTCATTATTCTGGTGAGTGGGTAGAATGATAGGCAGTTGTGACTACCTACTTTGGCGGCACTAGTCTGTACGGTGTCAAGACACTAACTTAACTTAACCCGCCCCGCGCAGGCCACGGAGGGCAAACTAAAGACCTGGACGGCGACGAGCCTGACGGCTACGACGAAGTCATCTACCCCGTTGACTTCCGCTCGGTCGGCCACATCACGGACGACGAAATGCACCGCATCATGGTGAAACCACTCCAAGGGGGCGTCCGCCTCACCGCCATCTTCGACTCGTGCCACTCGGGCACCGCGCTCGACTTGCCCTACATCTACTCCACGCAGGGCATGCTGAAGGAGCCCAACCTCGCCAAGGAAGCCGGGCAGGGATTGCTCGGCGTTATTTCGTCCTACAGCCAGGGCGATTTGGGGGGTGTGGCAAAGAACATGCTGGGATTCTTCAAGAAGGCGACGATTGGGGATGATGCGTACAATCGGTCCATGGCGACCAAGACTTCGGCGGCGGATGTTATTATGTTTTCGGGGAGCAAGGATGATCAGACTTCGTTTGTGGCCTGTCCTTTTTATTTATTTTTTGAACCTATCCATTTCCATTTGTCGAGGGGGGAAGTACTGTCCTCTTGCTGACAATTATCACCAACAGAGCCGACGCAACCATCGCCTCGCAGGCCACTGGTGCCATGTCCTGGGCCTTCATCACGGCGTTACGCAAGAACCCGCAGCAGAGCTACGTCCAGCTGCTCAACAGTATCCGCGATGAGCTGGCTAAGCGCTACTCGCAGAAACCGCAGTTATCGTGCAGTCATCCGTTGAGTAAGTTTATGTTCTTGTTCGCTGCTGAGATGAGATATATCGGTGGTTAATGGGGCTAATGAGGGATCAGACACAAATTTGCTTTTCGTGATGTAATATTCTGATCTGGAGGGTTGGTGTCGATGGTTATGACACAGGCCCGACATAGTGTTAGGATAGGCGTCGCAATGCCTGGGATTCCACTGCGCCACGGAAATTCAATGGTGACCAGGATAAGGAGGGCAGCACGCCCTTTTAGGCTAATAAATATGTTGTTGGGGATGGAGTCGGATTGACGAGACAGGAATGATGGTGCGGATACGACAGGTCGATGAATGGGTATTAGTAGGGTTCCTTCAAATTATGATTTGGGGGTTGGGATCACTTGGTGGTGCCGTTGTTCTATACCCATCACTCCTGACATATTGGTATAGCGCACATCGGCTGGCATGTGGGAGCCTATTGGCAACCTATTACCCCCGTAGACATTTTTTTGTCCTCGTTTACTCTGCTTTGGTTCTCTCGGATGGTTGGCTCAGTGCGTGCGGTCTTGGATACTTGGGGTGCTTCATATTGTGAGGGAGTCAGGAAGGAAGTGCATGGGTTTGTCTGGTGTGAGGGATAGAAGGGATTGGGTGGTTAATAAAAATTGCACTCTTGTTTTGGGGATGGTTGTCTGGTGAAGAATGGTGATACTGGTACCGTCCGCTTGGGCAAACCACATGCGGACAGTCTGGTAAGCCAGTACAGTAGAGCCTCAAATTTGTGCGCGCACTAAGGGGAGGAACCATGGACACAGAACCCATTGAGGTATTACGGTAGACCTGAGCAACTGGCAGAATTGACCGGTCGCGTGCCATCACGATAGCTTCAATCCACCACATTGTTGTTGTTGTTGTTGTCCCAATGCACCACTCAACATGACACAAAGAAGTGTCCTCTGAGAGATGATAATGCCGTCATGCAATTGCCCATTCCAGATACAATGAGATGTCCGGGATGGGTCTCAAGAAATTCATCAAATACTTGAAAGGTGGTGCGTGCTGCAGGGCAAGTACTCAAAGTCAGGGTGGTAACCAGGCCCGGCCTGCACCAGGCCTGCACGGACCAGGCCAGGCCCCAAGGTCGTAGGCCTGGTGTAGACCTGGTAGGACTGGTGGTGGTAGGTGCGTTACAAAATAAAGTGTTCTGTCCACACAAGTCTGCATCTACACCTGGACAAAATTTTTAATTTCACTTTTACAATCTTTGGCTGGGGGGCAGGCATACAGACACAAAACCAGGAAACATGCCAGAGAGAGGGGGGGGGTTGATAGGTGACCTGGATGGCACGTGCCCACAGCCCAGCGTGTAGTACGGTTGTGACTCCAGTGGCCTAGCCCCCAAATGTAGGCCTCAGGCAGCCAACTTTGCCACACGCTCGCAAGGATGCAAGCAAGCCTTTTGTTGCAGATTTGGCCAAATTGGCCTTCATTTGCTTCTACCAAATCAAAAAACACTTTCTGGCTAATAATTATTTGCATAAATGTGCCTTAATGTTATTGGGGCTTTTGTGCAGAGTGAGCCAGCCGGAGAGTGCCTTTACTAGGTATCATAATGTTTTTTGTGTTAGACGCAAGTCTGTAGAAGCAGAGATCTTGTTACACGGACAGTCAGGTCACGCGCTGTCACAAAGGGCCGTATAACGGGGCTTTGTCTAAGTATTGAATGATATATGTGTACACGACTATGACTGAAGTA
>JAOYMO020032773.1:0-12944 GCA_025802455.2 Iodosphaeria phyllophila | reverse complement strand
CTGGTGGACGAGGATGCGATGATCGCCGCGCTGCGCGATGGTCGCCTCGGTGCGGCGGCGCTCGACGTGCAGGAGGAGGAGCCTACTCCGCCGGCGCGCTGGGCGGATGTTCCCAATGTCGTGCTGACTCCGCATGTTGGTGGCTATGCGACGGGCGGGATGATCAATGTCGGCGAGATTCTGCGCCAGAATCTCCGGCGCTTCTTTGCGGGCGAGCCGCTGATGAACCGCGTTCCCTCGCCCAAATTCGCCTGAGCGATGGTCGACTCGCTCGCGGATTTTCTGGCGCTCGAGCAAATCGGCGACGGCCGCTTCCAGAGCGTCCGGCATCAGAGCAACCGCACCGGCGCGATCTTTGGCGGACAGAGTTTCGCGCTGGCGATGAAGGCCGCAGGGCTGCACGTTCCCGCACGCGAGGTCCATTCGGCGCAGGCGAGCTTCCTGCTGGGAGGCGCGGTGGACGCGCCGATTACGTACGAGGTCGCGACGCTGCGCGATGGCGGTACCTATACGACATGCACCGTCTCCGCGGTTCAGCACGGCAGGGTGCTGCTATCGATGCTGGTGTCGCTTAAACGGCCCGAGGCGGATGCGATCCCGCACCGCCCCGTCACCGATCTCGACTGGCCCGATCCCGAAACCTTGACCGATCTGTTCATTGAGCAGGACCGCAATCCGGGATTCCAGCGCTTACCGGAGTTTCCCGGCGTCGATATCCGGCCCTGCGACCCCGACGGCTATCTGCTGCGCTCGCCCGGGGTAAGGACGATCCGGACATGGTTCAGGGCGCGCGACTTTGCCGGAGCGGGCCCGCGCGACCGCCAAGCGGCTTTGGCCTATTTCTCCGATTTCGGCGTGCCGCTGGCGGCGCTGTGGCCCCATGCGCCCGATGTCGAGCGCGAAGGGCTATTCGTGCCGACGCTCAATCACAGCATCTGGTTCACTGGGGAGGCCGATCCGTCGCAGTGGATCGCCTACCGGCTCGAGAACCAATGGGTCGGCGACGGGCGCGCGCTGACAACCGGCCATCTGTACGATGCGCAGGGGCAGCTCGTCGCCACCATGACTCAGGAAAATGTCATGCGGCCCAGCGGCGGCCGCCCCGGTTAACCGGCGACGGCAGCCTGCATTACGGGATCGGTGCGCTCGACCTTGGGCAGCGCAGGGCCATAAGGCCGCTCGCCCTCGGCCTGCACGCGGTGCATCTCGCGGCGGAACCCGGCGTAGTCGTTGATCGCGAAGTGATTGGTCACGCGATTGTCCCAGAACAGCAACGCGTTCAGGCTCCACGTCCAGCGGAACGTGAAGTTCGGATTGCGGACATGCGCCTCGAAAAAGTCGAGCAGCGGGCGGCTCTCTTCCTCGGTCATGTCCTGGAAACGCAGGCAATAGGGCCCGGCGGTCCACAGCGCCTTGCGGCCCGTTTCCGGATTGACGCGGACCAGCGGGTGCGGGGTTTCGCGCTTCACGTCGTTGGGATTGACCTGAAAGGTCACGCCGCCCTGCATCACCTGGCTCTTGGCCGGATCCTTGGCGCCGCGATCGGGATCATAGCCGCCCGCGGGGCTGTGGATCACGACCAGCGAGTCCGCCAGCCGCTGCATGCCCGGCGAAAGCGTTTCATAGGCCATATAGAGGTTCGAAAAGAGCGTATCGCCCCCATAGGGCGGGATATCGAGCGCATAGAGCGTCGAGCCGAGCGGCGGCTTCTCGAGGAAGGTCGTGTCGGCATGCCACAGGCCGCCGAAATTGGCCGTGGTGTCGGTCGGCAGGCGCAGCACCTTGGCGACGTTGGGATGCTCGTCCATGTTCTTGACGAACGGATGGCTGGTCAGCGGGCCCCAATTCTGGGTGAAGGCGCATTGCTGGTCGGGCGTGATTTTCTGGTCGCGAAACCCGATCACGAGATATTCGGAGAAGGCCCGCTTGATCTCGGCCATCGTCTCCGCATCGATCGGCTGCGACAGGTCGACGCCCTGGATTTCCGCGCCACCGGCGCCCGATAGCGGCTTGACCGTGATGCGCTGATACTCGCCCATGGCATGCTCTCCGTTGATTGTTCTGATTGGGTTGGTTTCAATCGGCGTAAGACGGATCGATCTTGTCGATCTGACGCAGCAGCGCGGACCATTCGCGCATGCCGTCGACCTTGCCGTGCTTGTTCCTGGGATCGGGCCGCGTCGCGAACTCGACTGACTCGCACGCCGCGCGATCCGGGACGTGCAGCTCGCCGCCGCCGGCCAGCGCATCGACCTGAATGCGGCAGGCGCATTCGAGGAAATAGGCGATGTTGAATGCCTCGGGCACCGATCGGCCGACCGCCAGCGTGCCGTGATTGCGCAGCATCATCACGTCGTTGCTGCCCAGATTGGCGACCAGCCGTTCGCGCTCGTCATGATTGAGCGCGGGGCCTTCATAGTCGTGATAACTGGTGCGTTCGAAGAAGCGCAGCGCGTGCTGCGAGATCGGCATCAGCCCGGCCTTCATCGCCGAGACCGCGACGCCCGCCCTTGTGTGGGTGTGGATCACGCACTGGGCATCCTCACGCGCGGCATGGACCGCGCTGTGGATCACGAAGCCGGCATAGTTGAGGCCGTAGGGCGTGTCTGGCTGGGTGATGACGTTGCCGTCGAGGTCGATCTTGTAGAGGCTCGACGCAGTCACTTCGTCATAGAGCAGGCCGTACGGATTGATCAGGAAGTGATGGTCCGGCCCCGGTACCCGCAGGGTGATGTGGTTATAGATCATGTCGGTCATGCCGTAGCGCGCCATGATCCGGTAACAGGCGGCGAGGGTGACGCGCAGGTCCCACTCCTCGGGCGAAACGCTGTCGCGCATCGACTGTGTGCGCTCAAGCGCAGTCACCTGTCCCATCGACTCTCTCCCGATATTATGTACGCAAGCTAACTAAAGAGTCGAAATCGCGCAAGTGCGTGGTTTTTCGTGTCCGTCGCCTGTGCACAGACGCTCAGCTAAACGGCCACTTTACAAATCGTACGGAACCATACGATATGCGAGAAACATAATTGGAGAGGCGCAATGGATCTCGGGATTCGGGGCAAGGTCGCACTGGTCAGCGGCGCGAGCGCGGGCATTGGCCGCGGCATTGCGCGTGAACTGGCGGCAGAGGGTGCATCGGTGATGCTGGTCTCACGCGGCGAGGAGAAGCTGCGCGCCGTCGCCGACGAGATTGCCCAGGCCGGCGGCACGGCGAAATTTGTGTCCGCCGACATGAATTCCGGCGAAGGGATTGCCAAGGCGGTCGCCGCGACCGAGGCCGCGTTCGGCAAGCCCGACATCGCAGTAGGCAACACCATCCCCTCGCACGCCTACAGCTTCGAAGGATCGACCCCGGACGATTTCAAGGCGATGTTCGATGAGATCATCATGAGCATGGTCTATCTCGCCCATGCCGTGCTGCCGCACATGAAGGCGCAGGGCTGGGGGCGCCTGATCAACATCAACACCGTCGCCGCGAAGGAGCCGCATCGCTTCTACAACCTCGTGCTCGGCAACACCGGGCGACCCGCAGTGATCGGCCTGAACAAGTCGCTGTCGAACGAATATGCGCCGTTCGGCATCACCGTGAACACGATCCTGCCCGGCCAGATCGACACCGGGCGGCTCGAGCGCGTGGACGCCAGCGCGCCGAAGATGGAAATGCTCGAACCGCCGCCGCGCATTCCGCTGGGCCGGGTGGGCACTGTCGAAGAGCTGGCCGCCGCCTGCGCCTTCCTCTGTTCGACGCGCGCCAGCTATATTACGGGGCAGGCGATCACCGTCGATGGCGGCTGGACCCGCGGCCTCTTCTGATGTCGCTCGCCGAGCAGATCGAGCAAGCCTATGCCCGCGACCGTGAGGAATGCCCGCAGGCGCTGAGCGCGTCGGACATTCCGGTCTCGTACGAGGCGATTACCGATGCATGGCTGACCGATGTGCTGTGCGCGGGCGTGCCAGGCGCCGAAGTGATCGGTCACGCGCTGGAAGCGCCGGATTCGGGGACTTCGAACCGCCGCCGCATCCATCTGCGGTACAACGCAGTGGGTGTCGCGGCAGGCCTGCCGCGCTCGGTGTTCTGTAAGGCAACCTTCGAGCTCGCGAACCGCATGATCCTCGGCCATTCGGGCGGGATCCACAGCGAAGTGACCTTTTACAAGCGCGCTCGCGACTTACTCGATATCGAGGCGCCGCGTTGCTTCTACGCCGAATATGATCCGGTATCGTTCAGTTCGCTGGTGATGCTGGCGGACATGGGTGGCGAGGTCGAATTCTGCAGCCATGATACCCCGGTCGATCGCGCGCGGATCGAGAGCCAGCTCGATCTGCTCGCGGCGCTGCATGGGCGTTTCTATCAGAGCCCGCTGCTCGATACCGATCTGGGCGCACTGTTCACCTGGCATCAGCGCTTCCACAATCTTGAGCGCTTCAAGCTGCGCGAATGCTGCGAACGGGGCGTGATCGATGCCGAGGCGATCATCCCGCCCGCGCTGTTCGCGCGTCGCGATGAGATCTGGCCGCGGACGCTGGAATCGGTCGAGCGGCATCTCGCGCTGCCCCACACGCTCACGCACGGCGATGTCCACCTCAAGAATTGGTACATCACCCCCGGCGGGGCGATGGGGCTGGGCGACTGGCAGGTCACGTCGAAGGGCCATTGGTCGCGCGACTTCGCCTACACCATTTCGACTGCACTGGAGATCGAGGATCGCCGAGCGTGGGAGCGCGACCTGCTCGGCCATTATCTCGACCGCCTAGCGGCCGCTGGGGGCGCGCGCATTCCGATCGATGAAGCGATGCTGCTGTATCGCCAGCAACTCTTCTCCGCACTCGCCTGGTGGACCCTGACGCTCGCGCCGGCCGCCGACATGCCTGACATGCAGCCGCGCGAAACCTCGATCACTTTCATCCGCCGCATTGCCGCTGCGATCGACGATCTCAAGGCGCTCGACAGCTTCGGCTGACGGCGCCCTCACGAGGCAGATATGTCCAAGCTCCAATTCCTGATGACCGATGCGATCGAGCATCACGCGCGCTTTTCGGCGAACGACATCGCAGTCGTGTGCGACGGCGGGCGGCTGAGCTGGGCCGAGTTCGAGCTGAAAACGCGGCGGATCGCCAATGCGCTGATCGCCCGGGGCGTGGCAAAGGGCGACCGGATCTGCATCTATATGTCGAATTCGATCCCCGCTTATCTTGGCATGTGGGGCATCATCCGCGCGGGCGGGGTGGTGAGTGCGCTCAACACCCAGCTGCGCGATGCGGCGCTGGCCGGCACGATCAACGACGCCGAGCCCCAGATGGTGTTCGCCGATGCCGCGCTGGCCGATGAGCTGTGGGCGGTCTGGGATCAGGTTACGGTCCTGCCGCGTGATCGCGTGTTCCTCAATGGCGGTGCGCCGTCGATCACCGACCTGCTCGACTCGGGCAGCGACGCGCCACTGGCGGTCGGCGTGGGCGAGGATGACTCGATCTCGATCGTCTACAGTTCGGGATCGACCGGCAAGCCCAAGGGGATCGAGCACAGCCATGGCGCGCGCAAGGCGTTCACGCTGGCGCTCGGCGGAACGCTGGGGATTGTCGATCGGCACGCGGTCACGCTGATCACCACGCCTTTGTGCACCAACGGCACCTGGATCACGCTGGCGCCGACGGTGTGGCGCGGGGGCAAAGTCGTGCTTTCCGCCAAATTCAGTCCGCAGATTTTCTGCGATCTGGTCGAGGCCGAGGGCTGCACCCATGCCTTTGGCGTGCCGACTCAATATATCGGGATCGTGGGGATGGAGGGCGTCGAGCGACGCGACCTGTCCAGCCTCAAGGGCCTGTTGTGCGCGGGCCAGCCCTTGCTCTCGGCGACCTATGAGGCGCTGATCGCGCTGTTGCCGGGCGTCCGCATTTACGAAGCCTATGGGATGAGCGAGGGCTTTGGCACGATCGCGACGCCCGAGGATTTCGCGCGCGGCAAGCGCGGCTCGGTCGGCAAGCCGTGGATCCTCGACGATATCGGCATCCTTTCCCCCAAAGGCGAACCGCTCCCGCAAGGCGAGACCGGAGAGATCGCCGGATGGAGCGCGGGGATGATGAAGGGCTATTACCGCGATCCCGAACGCACTGCCGCGGATACCTGGGTAGGCACGGACGGGCGCACGCTGCTGCGCAGCGGCGACCTCGGCTATATCGACGATGACGGCTATCTGTTCATCAGCGGCCGGGTGAAGGACATGATCAAGTCCGGCGGGTTCAACGTCTTCTCGGCCGATCTCGAAGCGGTTTTCATCGCGCATCCTGCCGTCCGCGAAGTCGCTGTGATCGGCGTGCCGCACGACAAATGGGGCGAGACGCCGCATCTGATCGCGATCCTCCATCCCGGTGCATCGGTGAGCGAGGACGAGCTTATGGCGTGGGGCAATGCGAAACTGGCGAAGTTCCAGCGCGTCTCCTCGGTCGAGTTTCGCGACGAATTCCTCCGCGCGCTTTACGGCAAGGCCAACAAGGTCGCGATGCGCGAGCCCTTCTGGGCTGGGCGCGAGCGAACCACCTGAACTGGAGCCCAAGCATGTCCGGCCACTATCCCGCCTACGAAAACCTGATCCTCGATCGCCCGGCGGAGCGCGTACTGCGCATCACGATGTCGCGCGGCAAGGTCAACGCGCTGGACTTCCAGATGCATGACGACCTGTCGGGCATCTGGCGGCTGGTGGATTCCGATCCGGAGACCAACGCCGTGATCATTACCGGCGCCGGCCGCTGCTTTTCGGCGGGCGGCGATCTGGAGATGGAAAAGCAGATCATGGACGATTTCGAGTTTCGCACGCGGATGTGGAAGAGCGCGCGCGACCTCGTGAGTAATGTGATCGAATGCAACAAGCCGATCATCTCCGCGATCAATGGCCCGGCAGCGGGCGGCGGGCTGGTTAGTGCGATCCTCGCGGACGTATCGATCGCGGGCAAATCGGCGAAGATCGTTGACGGGCATACGCGGCTGGGCGTCGCGGCCGGCGATTATGCATCGTTCGTCTGGCCGATCCTGTGCGGGATGGCGAAGGCCAAATATTATCTGCTGACATCCGATCCGATCAGCGGCGAAGAGGCCGAACGGATTGGTCTGGTCGCGCTGTGCGTCGAGGACGATCAGTTGCAGGACAAGGCATTGGAGGTGGCGAAGCGGTTGGCCAACGGTTCGCCCAGCGCGATCCGCTGGACCAAATATTCGCTCAACAATTGGCTGCGCTCCAACTGGGCGATCTTCGATGCGTCGCTCGCGCTCGAGGTACTGGGCTTTACGGGGCCCGACGTACGCGAAGGATCGGCATCGCTGCAGCAAAAGCGCGAACCCAATTTCAGCAAATCATCGCCGGTCTGAGGAGAGCGACATGTCCGCATATCTCGTCGTGGGGCTGACCTATCACGATCTGGGCTGGACCACCGCGTATCGCGAGCATGTGCCCGCGATGGTCGCGGCGGCGGGTGGACGCTACCTTGCGCATTCGGCCGCGCCGGAGCTGATCGAGGGCGAGGGGCCAGTTCCCGAAACGCTCGCGATCCTCGAATTCCCCAGCCTGGAAGCCGCGAAGGGATTGCTCGATTCCGACGCCTATCGCCCCTATCGCGACGCGCGCCAGGCCGCGACCACGTGTGTGATGTACGGCCTGGAGGGGCAGTAAGGCTCAGAACCAGTCGGTGTTACGCGGCTCGAAATGCGCGACGGCGTCGTTCCGTTTCGCCATGTCGTAAAGGTCCTGCGCGGAAACGCTGACGCTCTCGCCCTTGTCGTTGAAGCCCGTGATTGGCCCGTGGAGAATGGCGAGGCCCAGCGATCCGCTGGTCACCGGCTCGTGCACCGTGCCCGGCGGCTCGTACATGTAACCGTTCTTGTAGATCCGGAACTCCTCGCCGGTCTCGGGCTCCTTGTAGCCGACCGAGCCTTCGAGCAGATAGAGCTCGACCGGCGTGTCGTGCTTGTGCGGGTTGACCACGCAGTCGACGTCCTGCTTCACCATCATCGTGGTGCGCTCGCCGTTGATCATCAGCAGCCGGAAATGCGTGCCGGGGATCGAGAATTCGGTCCAGGGGACGGTATCGACATCGAGGAACATCTTGTCCTTGAGCGAGGTCGATTTGAGATTGCCGCCGCCGCTCAATGTCTTGTTTTCGGGCGGCGACAGGCTTGCGTTCGCGGATATGCTTTCCATGATCCCTCCTTGCGCCAAGCCTCGATATCTTGGGCTATGTTATGCTAGTGTACTATATCGTGATCGGAGCGAAACGGAAAGTGGCTTTTCGGGCCACGCATATCTGCCAGTCCAGCGACGTAGCGTCGATAGTACGATAGCTTGCCATGTGGCATGACGCGGTGGCATATGGCCGCATTGGCGAAGGGTGAGAGCATGAATTTCGGATCGTACGAACAGATTGGCTTCGCTCGCGATGGCCGCGTGCTGACGATCCGCATGCAATCGGGACAGTCGCTCAACGCAGTCAGCCACACGCTGCACCACGAGCTTGGCCGGGTCTTTCAGGATGCGGCGGCTGATCCCGAAAGCGACGTGATCGTGCTGACCGGTGACGGCTCTGCCTTTTCGGCCGGGGGCGATGTCGCCTGGCTGGCGGCGCAGATCCGCGGCGAAGGTGAAGCGTTCGTGACCGAGAGCCGGACGATGCGCAATATCGTCCATGGCATCCTAGACTGCCCAAAGCCGATCATCGCGCGCGTCAATGGCGACGCGTTCGGCATCGGCGCGTCGCTCGCCTTGCTGTGCGATATCGTCATCGCGGTGGATACCGCGCGGCTCGCCGATCCGCACGTCCGCATGGGGCTGTCGGCGGGTGACGGCGGTGCGCTGATCTGGCCGCAGTTGATCGGTTTTGCCAAAGCCAAACGCTATCTGCTGACGGGTGAGCCGATCGGCGCGGTCGAGGCCGAGCGGATCGGGCTGATTACCTTCGTGAAGCCGGCGGACGAATTCGACGCCTTCGTCACCAGCTATGCCGGCAAACTGGCGCGCGGTGCGCAGACTGCGATCCGCTACACCAAGTCGACGACGAACCTCGCGCTGCGCAATCTGTTCAACAGCGTGTTCGAAACCGGCGTCGCCTATGAAGGTCTCTCACGCGAGACTGCGGACTTCCGTGAAGCGGTGGCGGCGTTCCAGGAGAAGCGCCGCCCCGAATTCGGCAAGGGCTGACCGCCCCGGCCTCAGCTCGCAAAGCTGGGGTCGATCCGCTCCATCCAGCGCTTGGTCGCGGCCCAGTGCGCACGCGCCGCGCCGGCCATGCCTGCGCTGTTCTTCTCGATCTGCTGCGCCGATTTGACTGCGACTTCCATCGGCGGGTGCGACAAAGCGGCACCGCCGGCGAGCGCGTTGATCTGATATTCGCACGCCATTTCGAGTGCGGCCATGTCGTGAAACGCCTCGGCGACGCTCGACCCGCAAACCAGCAGGCCGTGGTTGCGCAGCACCATCATCCGCTTGTTGCCGAGCGCTGCGGCAATCGCTGCGCGCTCATCGTCATCGTCGGTGACGCCCTGCACGTCGTAATAGGCAAGGCGACCCGTGAACGCCATCGACTCAAGGCTGAGCGGGATCAGCCCCGACGCCTGGCACGCCACCGCCACGCCATGCGCCGAATGGGTGTGGATCACGCAATTCACGTCGTCGCGGACGCGGTGGACCGCGCTGTGCACGACGAACCCCTGCTTGAGCACCGGCCAGTCCGACGGGCTGACCTTGTTCCCATCCCAGTCGATCTTGATCAGGTTCGAGGCGGTGATTTCGCTGTACATCATCCCGAACGGGTTGATCAGGAAATGCTCGGTACCCGGCACGCGCAGCGTGATGTGGTTATAGACGATGCTCTTGTTCCAGCCCATCGCATAGGCCGCGCGGTAGCATGCGGCGAGGTCGACACGGGCCTCCCACTCTTCGGGGGAGCAATCATAATCCTGATCGGACTTAAGCATCGTCGCCATCGTCATCTCCGCTCCATGCCCGGCGTGTTCACTCCGACTCGCCGTTGCTTGGATACGAACTACAGGAAGCAGGCGTACGAAACAATATAGTACTCAAATGTACCATATGCGCGGGTGCTAGCCGATCAGCGTGTCATGGCCCTGCCAATAGCGTTCGCGCAGCACGCGCTTGAGCAGCTTGCCGGCTTCGCTTCGCGGCAGTTCGGAAACGAAATCGACCGATCGAGGGCATTTGATCGCGCTCAGGCGCTCGCGGCACCATGCGAGCAATTCCTCGGCCAGCGCGGCTTCGTCCGTGACGGCGCCGTGCGGCTCGACCACTGCCGTGGCGCGCTCGCCCAGGTCGGGATCAGGCACCCCGATCACTGCAACATCAGCGACGCGCGGGTGCGCGATCAGGACATTCTCGGCTTCCTGCGGATAGATGTTCACGCCGCCGCTGATGATCATGTGTGACTTGCGGTCGGTGAGGTAGAGATAGCCGTCCGCATCGAGGAAGCCGATATCGCCCAGCGTGGCGAGGCCGTCGGCGTCATGTGCCTCCGCAGTTGCTTTCGCCTCGCCGTGATAGGTAAAGCGGCGACCATTCCCGAGATAGATCAACCCCGGCTCGCCCGGACCGAGCAATTGCCCGTCCTCGCCGACGATGCGGATATCGCAGCCGGCGGCGGGCTTGCCCACCGATCCGCGATGCGCGAGCCATTCGTCGGATCGGATCACGGTTTGGCCGATTCCCTCGGTAGCGCCGTACATCTCGATCAGTACGGGTCCCCACCAGTGGATCATCGCTTCCTTGACCGAGGGCGGGCAGGGCGCTGCGCCGTGGATCGCGACGCGCATCGACGTGACGTCTGCTGCGGCGCGGATCGCCTCTGGCAGGCGTAGCATGCGGGCGAACATGGTCGGCACGAAGAAGCCGTGCGTCGCGCGATACCGGTCGATCGCCGCCAGCACCGGCGCAGCCTCGAACTTGCCGAAGCCGATCACCGTGCCGCCCAACCGCTGTGTCGCCATCATCATCCGCAGCGGCGCGACGTGGTAAAAGGGCCCGGGATTGGCGAACACCATGCCGTCGCCAAAGCCGCAGCTGTCCTGCAGAAAACGCTGACGCGCGGGCGGTTCTTCGGGCGGGACACCGGCCATCTCGGTGCGGACACCCTTGGGCCTGCCGGTCGTACCCGAGGAATAGAGCATCGATGCGCCGCGAATGCGTGAAAGCCGCTCGGCCGGCTGTCGTTCGCGGCTAAGATCGTAATCAAGCGCATCGCCGCTGCCGATCAGCAGCAACTGCATCCCCGTAATCCCGTCGAGCCCTGCTGCGATCGCGGCATGCGCGGTGTCGGTCGCCACCAGCAGCTTCGCCCCGCTATTCTCAAGGATATAGCGCGCGTCCTCTGTATTCAGATGGGTGCTGATGCAGACGTAACGGAGCCCGGCATTCTTCGCGCTCCAGCATAACTCGGGATAGCGCGGGCCGTTTTCAGCGAGGATCGCGATTGTGTCGCCCTCGGCGAGGCCAAGCGATGCGAACAGGTTCGCCCCTTGATCCGCGCGTCGCGCGAGTTCGCCATAGGTGAGGGTCGAATCGTCGTCAGCGAAGATGAACGCCGCGCGCTCGGGATGGACTGCTGCAACCTGGCGAGGATGAGTGAAGGACACTCGGCCGAATTTCGTCAGATCTCAGCGAGGTCATCCACATCTTCGTCAACCTCAGCGAGCATATTGCGCAGGTTTCCGCGGATGATTGCCATGTATTTCTCGACGGTGTCGATCTCGGTGGGCGTCAGCCCCTCACAGATACCCTCGTTCAGCGGGCCCAGCACTTCGCGCATCTTTTCGATCATCGCGTAGCCGGCCTGGGTGATGAAGATCCGCTTCGCGCGGCGATCGGTCTTATCCACCCGGCGATAGACATAGCCCGCGGTCTCGAGCCGGTCGATGATCCCGCCAACGGTGACCTTGCCGACATCGAGGACCTTGGCGAGCTCCGTGCTCGACGTCCCGTCGGTGGCCTGACGCGAGAGGTTGGCGAGTACCCACCATTGCGAGCGCGTGATGCCCAGCGGGCGCATATGCTGGTCGCACAAGGTGCGGCGCCCAGCAGCCGCACGCGCACGCCGCGAGCCGCCGCGTCGCGCAGGGCGCGCATGAGCGAGCGGCCGGTGTTGTCGCCGAGCAGCAGGTAGTACTGGACGTCGAGGCTCCTGGTGGCGAGCTTCGTCTGTTCGAGCCGCGTGGCGAAGGCGTTGGGGCCGTAGGGCTGGAGCAGGAAGCCGGAGCGGTCGTCGGCAGGGAGCACCTTGTCGACCATGGCGGCGAGCGGGGTGCGCTCGTAGCTGAGCAGGAAGCGCGCCTGCGCTGTCAGTTCACCGCTCAGTGCATCGTTGCCGATCATCTCGTCGACAACATGTTGTCCGGCTACGCGTTCGCGGGGCTGCCGCATTATCCGTTCCCGGGTGGGCAGTTGATGCGTACGCCGCTGACGGCGCTGGGCGCCTGGTACTACAGCTTGCGGGACAAGCTGGGGTTTTGAGTGCTTGAGCTCTGCCTTGCGGCAGAGCAGTTTCGCCTCCGGTCAGCAGTCCCTCAACGTGTCAGCAACCGTTCCAGCACCACTTCCAGCGGATGGCGCAGTTGCTTGTCCGCCTGGCGCTTGACCTGACTGCGGCAGGAATAGCCTGTCGCCAGCGCTTCACCCTCCTTGTCCAGCTTGGTCGCCCCGGACTGTTCGAAGATGGTCTTCGAGGTTTCCTGATTACGCGCCTCGTGGCCGTAGGTGCCAGACATGCCGCAGCAACCGGTGGCCTCTGTGACCAGCTTGAGACCGATCCGGGCAAAGACCTTTTCCCATTGCGACGTACTGGCCGGAACGTTGGTTTTCTCGGTGCAGTGGGCCATCAGCCGGAAGGCTTCGGTCGAGGCCTGGCTCGCAGATTCCGGCAGTGCATCGATCAACCATTCCTGAGGCAGCAGCACC
>JAOYMO020032514.1:0-12955 GCA_025802455.2 Iodosphaeria phyllophila | reverse complement strand
CGGCAATATTTTACTATCTGCTGGTAAAACATTATTGGATAATCCAGTTAAGAAGGTTATTATACCATTTAAACTTTCTTGGCTGGTATTTTTTTTGAGCTACTTGGAAATACATAGAAGACCCAGTTTTAATTCCAAAAGTAGCTTCACCTTCTATAAATCCGATGAATCAGTTAGGGTTTATTATAATTTGAGGTTTGTTAATATTATATTTAAATGTCTCTCTCTTAGAATTCATACTATTTTTAAGATCTGTTATCTTCCCTATGGCTGCACTGGATAGATCTTTTTTATTTTTAATAAGAACAGCCTCATAGAAATTTTTAAAATCTAAATTTTTACTAGTATGTAAAGGAAAGTTATTAAAAATAGGACATA
Source organism: Iodosphaeria phyllophila (assembly GCA_025802455.2). Classification (NCBI taxonomy): domain Eukaryota; kingdom Fungi; phylum Ascomycota; class Sordariomycetes; order Amphisphaeriales; family Iodosphaeriaceae; genus Iodosphaeria; species Iodosphaeria phyllophila. The sequence continues at coordinate 12,577 of JAOYMO020032514.1, read as the reverse complement.
TTACATTTAAAATATCTGAATAAGCTTCTACAATAAAAGAACAACGATGAAATCAGATAAATAGCAGCCGCATTTAATCCTTGGTATCATTGAACGCTTCGCGTTTTGCGCCTTCTTCCATAAAATTCAATATAAATTCGACCATATGTTTACGTAATATATATTTGCGTCCCCTAATCTGTTTGTACAACCCGCACTTTCGACACAGGACAAACAGATATGAAAAACGTACTTTACAATGGCGCAGCTAGTTATGACACATCGACGAACGTTTATAACGTTTCGACAGCGATCAGCACGCCCGACCTGAACATGCTTTTGAAAACGGCCACGGCAGGCGCGACAGTCGAATTCGACGCAGGCACGTTTCACCTGACACAGGCCGTCATGGTCACGCATGGCAATATCACCCTGCACGGCGCCGGCGAAGGCCAGACGATTTTTGAATCTGATATGACCACGCCACAGGGAACGATGACGTTCATGGGCGGCTTTGCCACGACATCGACAAACCTGACAGGAAATATTTCAGCCGGAACAAATACAATTACGGTTGCCGACGTTTCCAAATTCGCCGTCGGCGACGAGATTAAAGTTTCACAGGCCAATGACGCGGCTTTCATGAACCAGGCAGTTACGAACAACGTTCTGACAGATCCATACCTCACCGCAGAAACCAGAACAGCGATCGTGAACAGCGGTTCTTTGTATGGCGCGGTTGCCACTTCCGGCGGCGTAGATAAAAATCCTTTGCGTACATCCCTGACGCAGATCGACAAAATTGTCGGCAATACTTTGTACCTGAAGGACTCTGTCGGTTTCGATATGGACACGAGCGCGAAGGTCCAGAAAGTCAACACGCTGGACAACCTGAAAGTCAGCGATTTCACGATTCAGGGCACTTTGGCCCCTATTACGGATGACACTTTCGTCAACGCCAACCCAGGCTACAGCGCAGCCAGCGCGATTGCTTTTTACCAGACACGCGGCGCGGACGTCAGCAACATCACCATTCTGGACAACCCGTCCCTTGGCCTGACGTCCACGAATGACTACAATTCAAAATTTGACGGCATCACGGTAATCGGCACAGCCAACACCGGCGGCGGCGGTAACGGATACGGCGTCAACATTTCCGGCTCGCAACATAGTGAGTTTACAGACCTGACAGTTCTCGACACGCGCCACGGCGTTGTGCTCTCAAGCTGGGGAACAGAAATCGGCAATACGATCCAGGTTACCGAGACAAATCGTGAAATCGTTTTTCATGGCGGACCGGATTCAGGCAACGTCGTGACGGTTGATTATGCCGCACTTGATAACGTTCCCTCTGGCCAGACTCTGGTTGAATCCATTGTTTCCAGCCAGCCTTACACGGATGTTTTTGCGAATTCGACGAAATTTACTTATGCCGTCGGCAGCAATTCTAACGATGTCGTTTATGGCACCGATAACGGCGCTTACCTTAATGGCAAAGGCGGAAATGATATTCTGATCGGCGGTAAAGGCGATGATGTTCTTGTTGCCGGAGCAGGTTCTGACAAACTGACAGGCGGCGCGGGCGCTGATAAATTCGTTTTCTCAAACGAAGGTACGACCGTCTGGATGGGCAATGACACCATTACTGATTTCAGCGTTGCCGATGGCGACAAGATTGTCTTTATCAGCACAGCCAAAACACTGACGGCCGCCAATATCAGTATCAAGGCGTCCGGTAACGACACCATTATTTCCAACACAGCCATGAGCCAGACTGTTTTGCTTGTCGGCGTCAATGCCAGCACGATCAGCATGAAAAATATTGAGCTGAATACAAAATCATATTCAGACAATCCTGATGACTGGTCCTCTCACACGGCAACTGCGCAGGCAGCAGCGGCGGCAACAGCTGCTGCAGTCGCTGCACAGGCTGCGGCAGACGCGCAGGCCGCTCAACAAGCCGCAGATGCTGCGGCTCAGGCAGCGGCTCAGGCAGCGGCTCAGGCGGCTGCACAGGCAGCAGCCGAGGCCCATGCGGCAGAAGTACTGGCAGCAGCGCAAGCCGCAGCCCAAGCAGCCGCGCAAGCTGCGGCTCAGGCGGCTGCGGAAGCAGCAGCGCAGGCTGCAGCACAACTGGCGGCAGAAGCGCTGGCAGCGGCCGCAGCAGTTGCCGCTGCGCAAGCCGCAGCCCAGGCAGAACTTGCTGCTCAACAGGCTGCAGCACAAGCGGCTGCACAGGTAGAGGCAGCGGCGCAACAAGCTGCTCAACTTGCCGCACAACTCGCAGCAGCCGAGGCCGCCGTACAGGCTCAGGTAGCATTACAGGCCGCTGCAGCGAAAGCGGCAGCCGATGCATGGGCAGCAGCCCACCCGGTTGTTGATGCCGCGCATAATTTCAGCGCCGCAAAAGCTGTCGAAATCTTTACCGGCGGAACGGGTGACGATATCGTCGTCAGCTACAACTCCGCAAACACAGGCGATTTTTACAAGCTTGGCGCGGGTAAAGACACTCTTGTGATGACAGGTGGCATGGCGAATGTGACGGGCATCTATATTCCTCTCATGTCAGGCGTTGATGTCATTGACCTGACACGTTGTACCGCACCGAACAAGATTGCGGTAACAGATGCCATGGTTCTGCAATCAGATCACCATTCTCTGACAATTATCAGCGATACGGACGGAATTTCTTCACTGAGCGCGGCGATCACCGACAAGGATCTCGATCTTCTGATCCAGAGCGCCGGTGACGTCTATCTTGCTAACGGTGTAAAAAACGTCGTGCATGCAGCCGACGGAAATCTTGGTGCGATCTACGGCGGTACCGGCAACGACACGATCTATGGCAGCACAGGTCACGACGTATTTTCGGGCGGCAAAGGTGCGGATATATTCCACATGATCGCAAACGATGCTGGCATCACAGATACGATCAAGGATTTCAGCGCAAAAGATCACGACGTTCTTGATATTTCAGACATGCTGTTTGGCTACGACAAAACACAAAGCCATATCGATGATTTCGTTATGCTGTCGAAAAATGCGCAGGGCCAGACCGTTGTCAACGTCGATCAGGACGGTGCAGGCACCGCCTATTCCATGCATGCGGCAATCGTCATGGAAACGTCTCCCGGCCTGTCCGTTCAGGACATGCTGGCCAAGGGAAACCTTATCGCAGGTTAAAATTCCTTGTAATATGGAAAAGGCCCTGCTTATGCGGGGCTTTTTTTGCTCTGCAACAAGTATTTTCTGTACTTTTGACCTCCACTTCATAGATAAGAAGGAGCTGCTATAACAAAGTAATAAAATTTTACAACGGCAGCCACTGGGACACCAATAATGCCGTTTGATTACAGCTTGATAGATACAGACCTGCAGGATCTTTTCCACAACATGGAAGACCAGATCCAGAGCCAGAATCTTCAGTTCAATGGAATTGACGAAACCAGCTTCGTGGCAGCCAGCGTTTTCGCGGCAAGAACATCCCTGAATGACGGTCATACAATTCAGGCCGCGCCTTCGGGCCCTCTCGAACTTATGTATGACGGCAAGGTCATCTATAACAATGCCCTCAACACTTATATTATTTCCAGCACGCTGACGACGGATTCTCTCAACACCCTGATCAACACGGCGAATGATAATTCGATCATCCAGTTTCAGCAGGGCACGTATAACCTGACCGAACTTTTACATGTCACGCGCGGCGACATTACCATCCAAGGTATGGGTGACGACAATACAACATTCAATGCGACGCTGACCACGCCTGATGCGCCTGCTGCTTTTCAGACGGCCCAAGGCCACGCGCTGATGCTGTTCGAAGGCGGATTCAACGGATCGACAACTCTGGCGGCTTCCGTGCATGCCGGCGACATTGCCATTCAGGTTGCTGATGTCAGCAAACTGGCCGCCGGTCAGGAAATCCAGATTTCTCAATACAACGACCAAGCTTTTCTTGATACGCCCCTCCCCGCAGGTTTTGCCGATAATCATTATCTGTCCGCAAACGTCACCCAACAATACGTGGCAGACGGCACGGAATACGGCCTGATTGCCGACAGCTACAATACGCCGCATTACCCGATGCGCGTTACGCTCACTGAAATCACGGCGATCGAAGGAAATACGGTCTATCTGAAAAACCCTATCGGGTACGATATGGATGCGGACAAAGCCGCCATAGCGATCATCAAGCCTCTGGATGATCTGCACGTTTCAGGATTTACGCTGACAAACGACCTGCCAGCCACAGACCCTGACAGTCTTACAAACACCGCGCCGGACTGGAAACTGGCGGATGCGATCAAATTTTATTTTACGCGTGGATCTGACGTCAATGACATCACTATTCTCAACACGCCATCCGAAGGACTGACTGCGCGCAGTACTTACGATTCACATTTCGACAATATCACAATCATCGGAGCGGCCAACAAGGACGCAGGCGGCAACGGCTATGGCCTGAACCTTGCCGGTGCTCAGTACAATACTTTTGAAAATATTACGATCATCGACACACGGCATGGCGTTTTGTTCAGTTCCTGGGCTACGGAAGTCGGCAATATCGTCCACGTGCTGGAAACCAACCGCGACGTCAACTTCCATGGCAGCCCGGATCACGACAATATCGTCATCGTCGATAAAGATATTCTCGATTTCGCAGGCTTCAGCATTATCGGCGTGTTTGGCGCATCCCAGCCTTTTACCGATATCGACGCCAACACCGCAGAATTTTCCTACGCGATCGGCGGTGCTAAAATCGATGTCATGCACGGCACAAATTTCGGCAGCTATCTCGATGGCGGCGCAGGCTATGATTACCTTTATGGCGGCGCAGGCAAAGACGTTCTGATCGGCGGCGTCGGCAACGACCAGCTGACCGGCGGCGCGGGCGCGGATATTTTCGTGATGTCAAATGAAGGCGGCACGAATGGCGGCACGGATACGGTCATGGATTTCAATCCTACCGAAGACAAGTTATTTTTCTATGACGTCAATAAAACTATAAATCCTGCGTGGGTTAAATTTATCGATAAAGGCGCGGACACCGCCGTTTCCGTCACAGGGTATAACGGAAATTTCCTTCTCAAAGGTGTGACCGTCAGCCAGTTGACATCCGCCAGCGTCATACTGAATCAGAAACCGTATTCCACAACCCCGGCGGACTGGGCAGACAATTCACCAAGCCCCGTCGATACCACCCCCCTCTTCCCGCAACAGCCTGTCGGGCTGACCATCAATGGAACTGATAATTCCGATATGCTGGTCGGGGGCGATACTTACGATATTCTTACAGGTGGCCTTGGCGACGATATTATCATTGGCGGACTTGGACTTGATACATCCGTCTATGCAGGTTCACACGATCAATACGCAGTTTACACGGATGGCATTGACGGCATTTTCGTTATCGGCGCAGAAGGTTTCGACCGTTTGTACGGCGTGGAAATGCTGCGTTTCTCAGACGGGGATTTCGCTGCGTCAAATCTTTTGAAAGGCCGCTGGCTGGAAGGCACTGAGAACGACGACGTGCTGATTGGCAAAAGCCGCGATGACATCTTGATCGGAAAAGCTGGAAATGATTCCCTTTTTGGCGATTTGGGTAAAGATGTAGCCGTGTATAGCGGTGCTAAAGCCGATTATTCAATTTATGGTGACGGCATCGGCAATCTTATCGTTATCGGGCTAGACGGTTTTGATCGCCTGAGCGGAATAGAGACTTTGCGTTTTTCCGACGGAGATTTCGACTCTTATGGTTTGCAACAAGGTCTTTATCTTATAGGCACGCCAGACGCCAATATCATGACAGGCTTCGAAGGTAACGACATAATCAACGGTTATCTTGGCGATGATATTATCATTGGTAATTCAGGAACGGATATCGCTGTCTTTGGTGATATAAAAGCGAACTCTGCCATCTATAACGATGGTACAGGTGGGTTGATTGTTATTGGCTCAGACGGTTTTGACCGTCTTAGCGGCGTGGAAACATTACGCTTTACCGATGGCGATGTAGACGCCGCAACTGCCACGCAAAATTCTTATCTTGAAGGCACTAATGGTGCCGAAACGCTCAATGGATCATCTGGTGATGATATACTAGTCGGCAAAGGCGGATTCGATGTCCTGAACGGCGGAGACGGAGTAGATACTGCCGTATTTGCAGGATCATTCTCGGAATATAAAGTTACTCAAAATGGCGGCGCCGGATATCTGGTTCGTAACATTGCCAGTGGCGAGACATCTCAACTGACTGGTATAGAAACTTTGAAATTTAACGATGCGACCGACTCCGTTGCATTTTTTGCGCCTAAATATTTTGCAGCCACATCTTTAAACGGCGAAAATTTTACTACGGGTCCTGGTGACGATACCGTAACTGGACTTCTGGCGAATTTTGCGGGCGACACTTATGCGTTAGGGGCAGGAACAGATAAACTGACCATAACGGACAAGTTTCTGGATTTTGGTCCTGTCAATATGCCCTACTTGACAGGCGTCGACATTATCGATATTTCCGCATCTCAACGGATCGGCAATATTACGATCAATAACGCTATGGTCGATCAATCAGACAAAGATACGCTGGTTTTAAAGAATGGAAATTCACTGGTCCGTAACCTTAGCGCTAATATTACAGATCCAAATATGCATCTGGTACTTGAAGGTACAGGCGGCATTATCCGTCTCTCCAGTACTTTGGCAAATACCGTTTATGTTTCGGATTCCAACACCAGCGAAATCATCGGCGGCACGAATAAAGATATTTTCTATGGTGGCAAAGGTGCCGATATTTTTACCGGAGGTAATGGAGCAGATACATTTATTTTACAAAGCAACACTGATATCTCAGTTGCCGATACTATTCGTGATTTCAGTGTAAGCCAAAAAGATGTTTTGAATATTTCCAAACTTCTTCCCGCCTATACATCGACGGCCCAATCGATAGATAACTTCGTCGCTCTTGTACAGAGCAACGGTAAAACACTTGTTCAGATTGATGAAACGGGAAGTGGCGCAAATTTTCACACTATTGCTATTTTAGAAATCCCTATAACTCAGGATCTGCATTCGCTCATTTCAAGCGGAAATATTGTTCTTCCCTCTCTTATCGCACCGCCGACGCCGCCAGACAGTCCCATGACTTTCGTGGCAACCGCCGCGCTAAATACTTTTATCGCCTCGGGTACTGCCAGTGATATGGTTACCGGACTTCTCGCCAATATGCATGATGATGTTTACAGTCTTGGTGCCGGGATAGACACTTTGAAAATTACCACCGGCGTTCTGGATTTCACATCCAAAGATATTCCGAGCTTAAGCGGAATTGATATTATTGACGTATCTGCGGCGACCCGTATCGGCAATATTCAGATAACCGATTCCATGATCGCGCAAAGTGACAGCAATACGCTTCTGTTGAAAAACGGAGCTCAGCAAATACGTGGGCTAAGCGCCAATATTACAGATAGTAGCCATCACCTTGTTCTTGAAGGAACGGGCGTTATTCGACTCGCCAGCACAGGCATAAATACGGTTTATGCTTCAGATAACAATAAAAGCGAAATTATCGGCGGCACTTCAAAAGATATATTCTATGGCGGATCATCACAGGATATTTTCACAGGCGGAAGCGGTGCAGACGTTTTCCATTTGAAAACAAATACCGATGGCAAATACGATATTATTCGTGATTTTAGCGTTAGCCAGAAAGATGTGCTGGATGTATCACAACTAATTGAAAGCTATGATCCGTTACAACACTCGATTACAAATTTCCTTCAGATGAGTCACGATACCACAACGGGAAAATCTATTTTGCAAGTTGATGAAACCGGCTCGGGAGCAAACTTTCATACAGCCGTTATGTTTGACACGGAAGTCGGAACAGATATTCAAAATTTGATCAGTAAGGGCAATCTTATCCCTTAAAACGGTTTCTTAAATGGACCCCTGTTTCGATGGCGAGAATTCGTGGATCTTGTTTCCAGCATAGAAACTGAAATAGTATAGTGATTGTCTTAAGGCTCGGAAAAGTTTTCAAAAATTCCATCGATGCAAGACGTGATTCATTATCGTAAATAAGAGATTTTAAAGTTGCTGCATTTTCCGGCGTCAAATTATAATCTCTCAATAGTCGATAATAAGAATTCGTAATAGCACGTACGCTCTTGTCATTCTGTTGCGCAGATATAGAACCTGATCTGCGTTCATATTGGTAATAGGCTACGGGTAGAATGATTACTTTTTCGCCCTTAGCCATCAACTGCATAATTAAAAAGGCATCCTCACCGATCATTAAGGACGGATCGTAACGCAAACTATATTTTTCAAGCAATTCACGCCTGATTAAGGGCTTCAAAAATCCGAGATTGGGCAAAGGACATTCGCGACGATGTGAACGTAGGAAAGTTTTGAGATTAAGGCCGCCGAAACATTCGGCATTGGCAGGCACATAATTCCGCCTTCCTTCAACCTCTTCAGAAAAAAGATTGTCGAAGACAATTCCGGCATCCTTGCCAGCCACGAGCATTTTTTCAAACCGTTCCGGAAGGATAATATCATCAGAGTCGACGATAGCGATCCATTGCCCTTTGGCCGCATCAAACCCGATATTGCGGGCTGCGCCAGGCCCTCCATTAACCGGAGCCTGAATAACAGTAATCCGGCCATCCTGCGCTGCGATTGAAGACGCAACGGCAAATGTATCATCTTTCGAGCAGTCATCGATGATCAGGATTTCAAAATCCTGCATCGTCTGCGCCTGAATAGATTTAACCGTATCAGGCAGCGTTTTAGCGGCGTTATAGGCGGCGATAATAACCGAAACGACAGGCGTCAGCAGGCAGATTTTCCTTTTAAAATAACCGCTAACATTCTATATCTTTCCTGCAATAGCGCAATGCAGCAATAAGGGAAGATCCGAATGAAAGTCCATATGTATGAAGACGTCCCGAATTTCGGCGATGTTCTGAACAAATATTTATGGCCGCGTTATTTCAAGCCTTACATGGACCGTCAGGACGATATCCTGATGTTTGGCATCGGCACGCTTCTCGGCTCGAAAATTACCCATCCCGGCCGCGTTATTGTTTGCGGTTCCGGTTGCGGCTACGGCAACAAGGTCGATGAATCGATCAAAGCGCAAACCAAAATATTTTTTGTACGCGGTCCATTAAGCGCGGAGATGTTAGAGCTGTCCTCCGATAACGCTATTACCGATCCGGCCATTCTGACGCCGGAAGTTTTTCCACCTGCGCCTAAAACCGACAAAATAATTTTCGTTCCGCACTGGGAAACCTCACGTAATCCTTTGTGGAAACTCGCTTGCGAAAAAGCGGGCATTCATTACGTCGATCCCCTCGCCGATCTGAAAGACGTTCTGGCCGAAATCAGCGGCGCAAAATTAATTATTGCCGAAGCAATGCATGCGGCGATTATCGGTGATGCCTATGGCGTACCGTGGATTCCCGTCAGCACTTCGACGCGCATCAATCAATTCAAATGGCATGACTGGGCATCATCACTCGGCATGAAACCGGAATTCACCTTCCTGCAACCATTGGGCGCATCGGATAAATTCCGCAATATGACCGGCAAACAAAGAACGCTTACGCTTAAAGGCGCGCCGAACAACGATAACAATACGCCGCAGGGTAAAAGCGCGAAGCAAATGGCCTTTTCGATCCTGCGTTCTGTGTATCAGACATTGGCGCCGAAATCTTTCCGCGACAAAAAAGATCATTATCTTTTGTGGAATGTCGGACCAGCGATCGATACTGTGCAAGGCCTGTTTATCCGCATGGGTTTACTAGACCATGATATCAATATCGCCGCCGCGCAATTGAAAGCCCTTGCCCTGAAACAAGGTACTGTCAGCGAACGGGATTTAAGTGAACAGAAACGCGCCCAGATGAAAGATAAATTCCGCGAAATCTCCAGCTATTTGGACGCGGCTTGAGGGAAAAGATGTTAGCTGCCCCACTTCTTCGTGATCTAGTTATAAGACAGCGCACTTTTATGATGATGCTCCTGCTCGTCATTCCGAACATGCTGGCAAATTTCCGCAGACGTGAATTCGGCGATTCAAGCGTCGATTTTCAGGTTCTGGCGAAACTGGGTTTCTGGGGAATATGTTTTATTATTTGCGCCTATTTCTACCGCCTCTGGATTGGCAAATTTGTCCGCATCGATAATTTTCTTCTGGCACCCTTCTTCGGATTGATGCTCGTGTCGTGTTTTTACGCGCCAAGCCCGCCTTACAGTATCGGTGCGGCATTCTCGGTTATTTCACTGGTTATTATTTTCTATGCTTCTTCGGCGGTGCTCAGTCAGGAAAAAATTCTGAAAATCGTTCTCGGTGTATTAACGGCAACGTCGATCATGTCCCTCGCCGCTTATTTCTTGTTTCCACATATCGGTCGTACGCTGGAATGGGTCGGAAATGAGCAAATCGCCAGTCACCGTCTGGCCGGTATCACAGGGGCCAACGGAACCGGCTTTATTGCGGCGCTTTGTATCCTCATCGCCTCGGCACTTAGTCGCAAGAACCTGATCAATAAAAACATGCTCTACAGCGCCAATTTTATAAACATTCTGGCCCTTCTCGGCAGTAACAGCAAAACCGCGACCTTCGCGCTTCTGGCGGCGCTCGGCGTTTTATATTTTTCAAAACTTCACCCGCAACGACTTGCCATTTTATTTTGCGGAATTGCAGCGGCAATTGCCTTGGCCTTTATTATCGATTTTGACGCTGTTTTTGCCATGCTATCGCGAAGCGGCGATCCGAATGAAATCATGACAGGAACGGGCCGCGTTTATATCTGGAAAGTCGTGATGGAATTGATCCATCAGAAACCGTTTACCGGATGGGGCTTTGCTAGTGGCGGATTTATAATTCCGATGCATGCCAAAGAAATTGGCCACACGCCGCCGCACGCGCACAACACGTTCCTGCAAACAACTTTTGCTATGGGTTATTTCGGCGTGTTTCTCTATATTTCGATTTTCGTTATAAAATTGATTTACGCCGTAAAGTTGAACGATAAGTTCAAATTGTCACTGATAATTTTTCTGCTTATTCACGGCCTTACCGAAGCATCGATTTTTCAAGGCGTTGCCGGTATTACCACGCTGGCTTTCTGCCTGATGATGGCGCTAGAATATCAGCCTGACCGGCAGCCGGAATATCAAGGCGGGGAAAGATCGGGCCTTGGCGTTTCCGATATGCGCTTATCCGGCTCGAATACGTGACGTAAAAACTTACGGCCGGGCTTCTCGATTACCGAATAGGTAATATAAGCAATCACCAAAGTCATACAAAACTGAATGCCGATAGTCACCAGATTGGCTTCAGGTACGCCCATCGATTGCAATTTTTCAAATATATGGCGGCGCGGAATGATCGTCAGGAAATGGACGAGATAAATCGAATAAGACAAAACGCCAAGATAATGAATCGGCTTCAAGTTGATAAATCGCGCCAGATAAGATTGGTCGTTGGTAAGTGAAATGATCCAGAACGGCATCAACAGAACCGCCCAAATATCCGTCCCCTGAAAACACAGTACGGCCATGGTGATAAAACCGATAACCAGAGACGAAAACTTGTTTTGAAGCAGGTTTTTAAACTCCCCGCTGGCGTAAACCCGGTACGACAAAAGCCCGAGAATGAATTCAAGTATACAACGCACCAGCGGGCCATAATTGGTCGGCTCGCTTATATCCAGCGGGCCTTTAAATTTCTTAATTCCCGTTACTTCTTCGGGATATAAAGCCACGCAGATCAAAAGTGCCGCCGTAATCAGGCCTGTCAGAATAGAAACATTACGTCTGCAAAACAAAGTTATCGCAGTTAAAAAAGGGAAAACCAAATAGGCCGCCCACTCGGTACTGATCGACCAACCCACCGCGAGATAACTTCTGGCCACGCCCCAGCTTTGTACCATGAATACATTTGAGAGAACCGCGAGCGGTTCGAGATGCGTTCCTTTTGGAATATTGCCCAATCGCAAGCCAATAAACGCCATGAAGATACAAGAGATGGCGATATAAAGAGGATAAATACGCGCCACCCGCCGGCTCAAGAAAAGATAAAAATTACGCTTATCAAAACCATCTTTGAACATATGAGCGTAAGTGAAGCTCATAATAAATCCGCTCAAGATAAAGAATAGATCTACGCTCAAATATCCGTGACGGATCAATACATTCGAAGGGCCGGAAAAATATTCATAGATTTTGAAGTGATAGAACGCCACGAAAACGGCGGCAATACCGCGAATGCCTGTAAGAGCACGAAATTCGTGATTGATTGGCTTGCTCATTTGAATTCCGGGTATTGGTTTCTGACGATACTCATCAAGAATTCAAGGCTATTAAAAAAATTTGCGCCGCCATCCGTATCGGGCTTAAGTTTCTTCATCGCACGGATATATAATTTGCCCATTTTCGACGCCATTTTTTCAATAGGCGTAAAGCGGTAGTATTTCCGCATAGGTCCCGCGCTGTAATGGCGGAAATAATCTTGTAATTCAGGGTCGCGGTTATTGTTCCAGACCGTATCGAGGACTTTCAAACCGGAGAAATTCTTGGC
>JAOYMO020032513.1:0-42818 GCA_025802455.2 Iodosphaeria phyllophila | reverse complement strand
ATAGTGATCTTCTCAGTGATCCATATGCTCGTCCTTGGCTATTCCGTGCAGCGGTTGCTCAGTGCAAGCTGATCCTGGCGGAAGCGCGTGGCAAGTTTGGTTCATATGCTGGTCCACAAGGTGGAACGAATATGAATGCAGACCAGCTGATCATGGCTGCTGATACTGAATGGAGCAATCTGTTGCTTGAAATCAGCAATCAGGTCGAACAAGGCATGGGCTACGGATTCATTATGGGCTAATTGACAGATTAGCCAATTATGTTACGCCAGTCTCCGAAAGGAGTGCTGATGCGAAAGATCAATCCATATCGTCGTTTCAATCGCCAGCATCCCTTTGATATCTGGCGGGCGCTCAGCCGCCTTCAGGTCATGGACAAACTTCAAGGCATCGAGGAGCGGTATTTCTTCCCAAGGGAGATAGCCGCGGTCCTCTATGTGAACTGGAACGACCTATCAGAATCCTTGCAGGATTTGGTCATTCGGGTAAAGCTACATTTCTCACTTGCCTGCTTGGAGCATACCTGCTTCATTGAAGAAGAGTGGGAGATGATTGAGAACCCCAACCGATGGGATCGAGAATATCAGCCGCTGGTCCGTGAAAACCTAGGCAAGTTCAAGGCACGAAACAATGTCTTCCGCAGCATCCAGGGCTTTACCAAAGAACAAGTTGATGAAGCCACCTACAGTGCCATAGATGATAAATGGGCCTGGTGGATTGGTCGAAGAGGAGCAACATTCAATGGCTAAGGCCATGGACTTCAAGGACATCAACAGCAAGAAGTACCGCCTCTGGCGTATCTTGCAGTCCAACCCACATTGGAGTGCGGCATACCGTGAGCGTGATGGCAAGTATCACGGCTTTAAGAGTGCGCTCATCTTCCCTGAACAGATCCTCGGTCTGAATCAGAATCGCATCTGGCATGTCACATCCACGGCATCGACCAACCAAGTGAGCATCACGATTCAGGCTCTCCACAACTTCAACCTTTATGGTGACGGCGACCTGTTGAAGACTTTGGATGACATCCTTGAATTCGAGCGCGACCAAACGAACAAGCGAAAGATCACGGTTGGATCGACTCTCGCATTCACCCAACTTTCGCTGTTCTCGAACATGGGTGACGCCACCAGATATGGTGAGAAGGTTCAGCGCCAGCTTCTGAGCAAATATTGTTGACAGCTCACCAATTCATGCTAGGTGAGAGTGAACAACAAAGGAGGCTCGGATGAAAGATCTTTACGCATATTGCCTGATCCGCACGGATCTCCCGAGTCTCGGCGCGGGCAAGGCCATCGCCCATGCGATGCACGCTGGCAACCAGCTGACGTGGCGCGAGGTGGTCAAGCCAATGCAGGCCGGCAAGACTGTCGATCCCGACGTTATCGCCTGGCATGAGATGGCTGATGGTTTCGGTACCGCGATCGCGCTGGGCGACAAGAACCAGCTGGATCTCGCGACTGTTCATGCGGTCGTTGCTGCGGCGAAGAAGCTGAAGTTTGTCGCCGACGTGGTGGTCGATCCAACCTACCCTTACCTGGTGGATAAGGAAATCGTCAAGCTGCTGGATCCGGCAATCCACACGATGCCGCCAGTCCAGGGTCCTCCGGGTTACATGGTCTGCTTCCGGCGGGAGATCAGCTGTGCCTATGTGTTCGGCGACAAGGATGCCCTGAAGGTCCTGATGGCTCGCTTCGGCCTGTATCCAAATGATTGAACCGGATAGTCCGGAAGATGTCATTAACCGTCTACGGGGACGGATCATCATTCCAATCTTGGATGGTCTCGGCCCCGTAGACGGCATGGATCCGTTCGTGCGTCAATTTCCTCTTGTGAGCCAGATGCATGAAGATGCAGCGGCATTCATCGAACGTCTTTTGAACAAAGAGGTGATCGAATGGCTCGAGGTCAACAATTTCTGCATGGAACTTCTCCAACCGGCAGATCCATTCAACTCCGGCAAGACCTATGTGGTCCCCATCCTGCAATTGGCAGCGACCCGAATCTACGAACTTCAGTTGGCCCTAACAACTGAGTCCTGAATACTGACAAACTGGTGAGAGCCTTGCTAGAATCTGGAAAGATTCTAGCGAGGTGGTATGTCTCAAATTGTAGGTATTCTGGGTTTCAAAGGCTCGGGTAAAGACACGGCGGGAGAATACCTCGTCCGTGAACATGGATTCGTTGTTGAAAGTTTCGCCAACCCATTGAAGGACATGGTCGCGGCTGTCTTCGGATGGGATCGCGCACTTCTAGAGGGTAACACCACCGATAGTCGGACATGGCGTGAGACGCCAGATGTGTGGTGGGAGACAAAACTAGACTGGGCTAATAATCCAGGCAGCTATCTAGGCAGATTCACGCCACGGGTTGCTCTACAGGTCATCGGTACTGATGTTCTTCGTAAGTATTTTGACGACTCCATTTGGATCAAGAGTCTTGAAGCTCGTATTCGCAATCATGATCGGGTAGTCATCACTGATTGCCGGTTCCCGAATGAATGCAAATTGATCAAAGAATACGAGGGTCTACTATTCAGGGTTCGGCGTGGTCCTGATCCCGATTGGTTTCCATTCGCGATGGCGGCTGCTAATGGGACACCAGGCTCCCTTGAACAAATGAATAGCATCGCCCCACAAGTTCATGTCTCTGAATGGGCCTGGGCCAATGAAGGCGGCTTTCTAGTAGAGAATGACAGCACCATCCAGGTGTTGTATGAAAGAGTTGCATGTCTGACGAAGAACCATTTCTCGAAGCTCTGAAGGGCAATATCTGTCTAAGTGGCGGTGCGGTTGGTTCTGATCTTCAATGGGGAATGAACGCTGGTCGTGATGGTCAGAATGTGATCCATTGGTCCTTCCCTAAGCATAAGACTGAGGTGCCAAGCCAAGAAGTGGTCGTACTGACTGAGGAACAGCTAGAGAGGGCCGATGATGCCCTGAAACAGGCAAGTAAGCCCTTGAAGCGTCCTTGGCCGGGAAAGCGCTCGTTGAACGTTAAATCGCTTCTACGACGCAATTGGTATCAGGTTGCTTGGGCTGATGCCGTCTATGCCGTTGGTACATTTCGCCATGATGGTGTGGTTGATGGCGGCACGGGTTGGGCAGTCCAGATGTTCTTGGATCGTCACGCAAAGCTCGCTCAGTTTGAACCATTACCACTCTATGTCTTTGATCAGGCGTATGGTCTCTGGTATCAATGGATGGACGGATGGAAGGTCATTGAATCACCTCCCAAGCCCTCTGGTATCTGGGCAGGCATTGGAACTCGTGATCTAAATCACGAAGGAAAATGGGCCATCCGGAACCTTTTTGGTTGGTTCAAGGAGAATACTGAATAGTCATTAGCTCAGGGTAATTCTAAACACTGTTATTCCACCCCACTTCATCCAGCTGTGGATAAATAGCTGGACGAAATCCACCGAGCAAAGGGGCTGGAATATGACTTATCCGCTAGTGTCACCCGGTACCAGTGTTACCGTAACTGACGAATCTCCTTACGCATCGGCTGGCGAGGGCACTGTTCCCCTGATCATCTTTGGTACTCATGAGTACAAGACGATCCCAGGTGGTACTGATATTGCACCAGGTACTCTACCTGAGAATGCAAACAAGCTCTACCCTATTACGAGCCAGCGAGAGCTCCTACAAACCTTCGGTAATCCAATCTTCTACACGAAGAACGGAACTTCGGTTCATGGTTATGAACTGAACGAATATGGTCTCCACGCAGCTTATCAGTACCTGGGTATTGCTAACCGCGCCTTTGTTATCCGTGCGGACATTGACTTTGCCCAGCTTGCGCCAAGGGCAACCGAACCACGTGCAGAAGCTGCCCATGGTACGAATTGGCTAGATACCCAGAACAACACCTGGAACATTTATGAATGGTCCGGCTCCCAGTGGTCAGAGCGTGACCTCTTTGTGATCGAAACCCTTGATGACCTTAATGAAAGCGGAGCAGAACAGATCTCTGGTCAGTATCCGCCTTCTGCTTCTATTGGAGCGGCTGGTGACCTTGCAATGGTTGTCTACTACACCAAGAAGGTTCTTTACCAGAAGTTCTCTGGTCAGACTGGCTGGCTGCTGGTTGGTGGTTCTGCCTGGGTGACAGCAAAGACTGTCAACAGCGTTGCTCCTCACCTTCTCTATGCTACATATCTGCCAGCAACCGCGACTGTCGGTGACATCATGGTTCTCCAGACGCCAACTCCTGTGACTAACCTACAGGCAGCGGCAACTTGGCAGCTCAAGACGTTCAACGTTTCGACTGGACTGTGGGAAGAGACTCTAACTCCAGTTTATGGTGTGAACCAGCAGTCAGGTCTGAGTGCAACGACTGGTTCGGTTTACCTGAGCCACGAATTGACCACGGCTGTGTTCGAGTTCCGTAAGTACAATGGTACGGCTTGGGTCGCCCTGGGTGAAATTGCAAGTTCTGATGAACCAACAAGTGATCCAACTGAAGGAACCCTTTGGTACAATCCAAATGACCTAAAGATCACAATGAAGGTTAGCCAGAGCGGCACGTGGGTCGATTATCTGACCAAGTATTCTCAGACTGATCCTGACGGTGTGATTCTGCAAGGAAGCGCTCCAACGCTTCAAACAGACGGCTCGGCTCTTGTGGAGAACGATCTGTGGATCAATACTGCTGATCTAGAAAACTTCCCTAAGCTGTATCGTCGCAATTCGGGTGCATGGCGCCTCGTTGATATCGATAACAACATTGATCCACTCAACGGCATTGCCTTCGGTGAAGCAGGAACCACTTCGGCTCTGAACTTTGCTGATGGTATGAAGTTGTTCGATCTCTCTAGCAGCACCAATGACGTGAAGCAGTATGTGGGTGGTTCGTGGACGAACATCTCAGGTCTAGACACCACGGGTGTTCCATTCTTTGGTCGCAAGGCTCAGCGCCACATGGTGGTCAAGGCTCTTGCTGCAACCATCGCAAGCAACGAAGATATCCGTGCTGAAACCGTTTACTTCAACCTCATTGCGGCTCCTGGCTACATTGAATTGATTGACGAAATGGTCACGCTGAACACTGACATGAAGGAAATTGCTTTCATCGTTGGTGATACTCCTGCTCGCCTTGCTCCTACGGGTTCGGCAATTCAGGCCTTTGCTACCAATGCATCGCTAGGTAACACTGAAGCAGGTGTAGCTACGTTCAACCCATATGTCGGTATGTACTACCCTTGGGGTCTGAGCACCAACATTGACGGTAATGAAGTCATGGTTCCACCTAGCACGGTTGCTCTACGTACTATCGCGTACAACGACAATGTGAGCTATCAGTGGATGGCTCCTGCAGGCTTTACTCGTGGTCTTGTTACCAACGCATCCAGCGTCGGTTACCTGGATTCCGCGGGTGAATTCAAGTCGGCAATGCTCAACAACGGACAGCGCGACCTGCTCTATCAGAACAGGATCAACCCAATTGCCTACATTCCGAACCGAGGTCTGGTTGTTTACGGTCAGAAGACCCGACACAATCTCGACACGGCTCTGGATCGTATCAACGTTGCTCGCTTGATCAACTATCTGCGTTACAACCTGGATGTGATCAGCAAGGCATTCCTCTTCGAGCCTAACGACTTCCAGACTCGTGATTCTGTGAAGACAGTATTCGAGCGATTCATGTCTAACCTTGTTGGTCTGCGCGGCCTCTACGATTTCGTGGTAGTCTGCGATGAATCCAACAACACTCCGGACCGTATCGATCGTAATGAGCTTTGGGTAGATATTGCTATCCAGCCTGAAAAGACCATCGAATTCATCTTTATCCCTATCCGCATTGTGGCAACGGGTGACGATCTCGCAGGCCTTTACAAGCCAAACGTCTAAAAGAGAATGGCGGGGAGAAATCCCCGCCATTTCCATGAATATTGCATGACGAATGTCTTGCCGCTATACCGTTCTATGGCATCTAGGAGCATTTGTTCCTGAACCTATAAGCTCATCTTTAGTGACTAGGACGTGTGCTGACACTTAAAGAAATCTGCCGAGTGGCGTCGGGGGGAGATGGGCGTCTAGGGATTGACCTAGAAGGATGTAACGGGCGTCATATTTGATTCCCAGGAATCTGGAGGCTTCGGCCTCATCTGTGATTGGAAAGCACCAGGATTCCGGTGCGCCCTAACCTGGGCATATGTGGGTTAGGTTAGTAGGCTTCATGGGCTCGCAAGGCTTGTGTGGTTGAATGAAGTGGATGGGTTGACTCCGGTCGTAAAATCCCAGGCTTTGCTCCACGCCAATCACTAGATCGAGTAAATATTCTGGCTGACCTTCGATAACACTTCAGCGTGCGTCAGTACAGAACGGGGGATAGGCTATACTGATGAGGTTTTCGTCAGAGTTCACCGGAAACAAAAAGCAACTCGAGCAGTTAGGGTGACAAGGTCGTCCTTTCATCGGAGGCATGTCAGTAGTTGACCACTGCCTCCGAACTGCGTAAGGATGGATTGTCCCAAAGGGGGACACCTAGGAGTTGGCTCACATGACATTCGAAATTCCACAGGACAGCGTTGCGGTCAGCATCTCTGTCGAAGAGGCTATCGTCTCTGACACCGTCAAGGCGACGATCAACATCGCACTCTCGACCACCAGTGCAGCAGCCACTGATGTGCGCGCTACCATTCTCGACGCGCTGAAGTCGGTTCTCGACACCGAATGGGCATTCACCCGTCTCGATCGCAATTCGAGCGCGTCGGGCATGGAAGAAGTTCATGCCACTGCGACTGCTCGCATTCCTGAAGCACAGGCTGCTGGTCTTGTGGAGAAGTGCAAGACTGCAAGCCGTCAGGGTCTGCAGCTGAACGCTGGTCCGCTGGACTATAATCCTGCTCGCAACGTGGTCGACATGAAGCTGAAGGATCTGCGCAAGACCATTTACGTGAAGGCGCAGGAAGAAGCAGCGGTTCTCAACGGTGCGGTCAACGAGGGTGCATCGGGCCAGTGGCGCGTCGGCACCATCGACTTCGCCAATGTCGACGTGTTTTCCAACTCGTCGCGCGGTGCGAAGATGGCGATGGCATCCATGTCGTATGAAGCGGCGCCTGCTGGCGGCGGTGGCGGTCTGGACCTGACTCAGAAGGTCGGTCTCTCGGCAACTGTCACTCTGCAGCGCGTCGTCCTCGGCGAGAAGGCGTAAGCCTGACATCAAATGGGGCGGGGAGACCCGCCCCATTTGACAACTCTCCAATCCTGTGCTAAATAGGACAGGATGGAAAACGTAGTTATGACGGTAGAAGAGAAGTTCTACCAGGATGTTGCAGATCTGCTGCACACCGATCACACTTATGAGTACAACGTCAACAAGGCGTGGCGTACTCGCTGGAACAACCGCAAGCCGGGCAATGGTCGGTTTGAAGGCTTTGGACTGATTCGCTTCTTCGGACCGAATCTGATCCATGTAAGTCTGACTCGTCCGATCGCTGTGAACCAAACGTTCGCAAGCACGGAAGAAGTTCTGGCCTACCTCAAACAAAACGTTTGACAGATCGAATAGGAGACCCTACAGGGTTTCCCGCGTGACACCGTTCCTTTAGGGAACAAGCCTTGCTCATGGGTTTCATGAGCCGAACATGGAGTGAAAAACGCAATGACCAATTCCATTAAGACTTTGACTGGTGCGCTTGCAGGTACGCAGGCCACGCCGCAGACTCAGGCCATTCCTGGTCGTGAGGCCGATATGGGCAAGAACAACGCCGGTGGCGTTTCCTTCGTCACCTCGCCTTGGGATCAGCTGGATCGCTTCCTGATCCTCGGCACCGAGGGCGGAACCTATTACGTCGATGAGCGTAAGCTGACCATGTCGGCTGCGACCAACGTAATGAAGCTGATTGCCGAGGACGGCGTTCGTGTCGTGAATCGTGTTGTGGAGATCAGCCATGCTGGTCGCGCACCGAAGAACGACCAGGCCCTGTTCGTTCTCGCACTGGCTGCAAGTGATGCCAATGACGCAACTCGTAAGGCGGCCCTCGAGGCTTTGCCGAAGGTTGCGCGTATCGGTACGCACCTGTTCCACTTTGCCGAGTTCATCGATCCGAAGCAGGGCGCTCCGATGCGTGGTTGGGGCCGGGCGCTCGTCCGCGCGGTAGCGAACTGGTACCTCGAGCAGCCACTCGACCGTCTGGCCAACCAGGCGATCAAGTATCAGCAGCGCGATGGTTGGTCGAACCGCGACCTCCTGCGTCTCTCGCACCCGAAGGCTTCCTCGCCTGAGCAGGACGCGATCCTGCGCTGGATGGTTGGTGGTATGTCGGCTGTGACGGCTACGGACTATGTTCGTGGTTCGGAGAAGAGTGGCGACCTCGTGACTCTGGCACGTTCGGATGCTTCGGCGATTCTGCACCCGCAGATCCTGGCGTTCGAGCAGGCCAAGCGTGCGACCAGCGCTTCGGAGATCATCAAGCTGATCCAGGATGCGAACCTGCCTCGTGAGGCAATCCCCACTGAGTTCCTGAATGACCCGAAGGTCTGGGAGGCTTTGCTGGTGAACATGCCCGTGACGGCAACCATTCGTAACCTCGGCAAGATGTCGAGCATCGGCCTGTTGACCAGCATGTCCAGCTCGCTGAAGGTGGTCAAGGACCGTCTGTCGGATGCCGACGTTCTCCGCAAGGCGCGCGTTCACCCGATCCAGATCCTGGCTGCACTGGTAACCTATCGGAGCGGCAAGGGTGTTCGTGGTTCGCTGACCTGGAACACCAGCCAGCAGATCCTCGACGCTCTGGACAGCGCCTTCTACGGCACGTTCGGTAACGTGACGCCTTCGGGCAAGAACACGTTGCTGGCGCTGGACGTTTCGGGCTCGATGGGTGGCAACATGATTGCCGGCATCCCGGGTCTCGACGCTCGGACGGCTTCGGCTGCGATGGCTCTGATCACTGCCAATGTCGAGAGCTCGTACGAGTTCATCGGCTTCACCGGAGGCAACTCGGGTTATGGTGGTCGGATGCACGGCGGAGTCAAGGCTGCGGGTCCGGTCTCGATCCTGAACATCTCGCCGCGCCAGCGGTTGGATGACGTGATCAAGACGATCTCGGGTCTGCCGTTCGGTTCGACCGATTGCTCGCTGCCCTTCACCTGGGCCAAGGATAACAAGCTGCCTGTGGAGAACTTCGCGGTTTACACGGACAACGAGACCTATGCAGGTCGTATCCAGCCCTCGCAGGCTCTGAAGGCTTACCGTCAGAGCACGGGTCTCGCGGCCCGGTCGGCTGTTGTTGGTATGACGGCAACGAGCGTGACGATCGCTGATCCCCAGGACAGCGGTATGCTCGATGTCGTTGGTTTCGATACCAACGCTCCGCAGATCATGTCGGACTTCTTCTCGAAGTAAAGGCATACAGGACGGCGGGAGTTTCCTCCCGCCGTTTCTGTGACTATTAACCACGTACATTTGACCTCGCGATAAATAATCTGAATAGATTAATGATCGGAGGTGCCAAGTGGCAGAAACTCTCTCTAAGTATGGTGTTCCGCTCGGAGGCGGCGCAGGCCGTGGTGGTCTCCTCCAGCTCAAGTACAAATATCGCTTCCGCGTCCGCGTGGTCAACTTTGGTCCAATCGCCGGCGGCTTGGACTTCACTCAGCAGGTCCAGAGCGTCAGCAAGCCAAAGATTGCTCATGAGCCTGTTCCGGTTCACTCCTACAACTCGGTCTCCTACTATGCGGGTAAGCATGAATGGGAAACCATTCAGATCACCCTCAAGGACGATCTGACCAACAATGTCAGCAAGATGGTTGGACACCAGCTGCAGAAGCAGCTCAACCACTTCGAACAGACGGCGTTTGCAGCGGGTATCAACTATAAGTTCGTAACGATCATCGAAACCCTCGATGGCGGCAACGACACTGTGGTCGAGACTTGGACCCTAGAAGGGTGCTTCTTGAGCAACGTTGACTATATGGATCTGGAGTACAGCGATTCGCAGTTCCAGACCATTCAGCTGACCGTTCGTTACGACAACGCAACCCTTGCAGATGGTCTGATGAGTAGGCTCCCTGAGCTGATCCCAGGCGATCGTCTATAAGGAATAGCAGATGACAGGCCTTGGAGGTCGAGTAGCTGACCCCAATGGTCTGGCACTCATGCTGGCGGATAGTCATACCTCCGCGAACAATTTTGGCTTCTACAGTGGACAGTTCAGTAACGTCCCGAAGTCAAAGTTCATGTTCTATGTCAAGTTCTACCGCCCTGATAGCCAGGGCGGTAGCGACTGGCAGCGTGGTTTGGGATTCTCCCTTAAGTCCATTGACCGTCCTCGGATTGCGTTCAATCAGGAAGTCCTGAACCAGTACAACAAGAAGAGAATCGTCCAGACAAGTCACGAATTTGAATCTGTTCAGCTTCGTTTCCACGATACTGTTGACGAATCATTGAACCGAATGTTCATCGAGTATTATCAATATTACTTTGGTGATTCGAAGGTTCAGACTGCTGGTTCAACGGTCTATGACGTTGTAACCAATGACTATTTCCGTCCCGGTGAATGGGGTTTCCACCCACCAATGGCCGACAAGGACTATGGCTATTTCTTCAGTCATGTTTCCGTCTTCCAACTCTATAATGGTGTGGTTGCTCGTTTCGACCTCATCAATCCAAAGATCCAGCAATACAATCCTGATGACTATGATTATTCGATAGGTAATACTCCGAATGAGATTCAAATGGCATTGACCTTCGAGGGAATTGTCTTCCAGGAACCTACTGAGATCACTAATGATCTTGCCATTGAAATGGGCTTCGACAAAGCTGCCTATTATGATATCGAGGATATCATCCCAAGCACCTTTAGCCCAGGATCAGCAACTGCTGGCACGGCTGCTGGTACGTTTGGTGATGCTGTTGTAAATGTCTTGGGTCGAAATCTTGCAAGCATTGTGACTGGACAGGGTGGTTCAAGCCTCAAGAATCTAGGCATTGAGATCGCGTCATCCTTTGATGCGAACCGAGGTCTAGCGATAGGAAATGTTGGCATCAAATCAATCTCCGACCTGGTACGTGGCAACACAACCAGCGCGAAACAAGGCGCTCAGGGTCTCCTGAAGGGGGTTCTCTTTGGCAAGCCTGGAAGGCTTTTCTAATGCCATCTTATAATCAGGGCATATTCCAGCCCAAGAATCCCAGCAAATATGTGGGAAATGGACCTATCACATACAGGTCCGCATGGGAGTTGACTTTCATGAACTTGTGTGACCAGCATCCCAATATCACACAATGGGCAAGTGAAAGCATTAAGATTCCATATCAAGATCCTTTCACTGGTAAGCTTCGAACCTATATTCCCGACTTCTTTATTCTGTTCATGGATAAGAACGGAGCCAAGAGAGCAGAGATCATTGAGATCAAGCCACTAAGTCAAAGTATTCCAGAAGCAGCCAGGTCTCGAAGAGATCAGGAAGCTCTTATCCTGAATACGGCTAAATGGGATGCGG
This sequence comes from Iodosphaeria phyllophila, assembly GCA_025802455.2. NCBI lineage: Eukaryota > Fungi > Ascomycota > Sordariomycetes > Amphisphaeriales > Iodosphaeriaceae > Iodosphaeria > Iodosphaeria phyllophila. The sequence continues at coordinate 31,368 of JAOYMO020032513.1, read as the reverse complement.
CCACCAAGTGGTGCAAGATGCAAGGTATCTCATTCAGAGTAATGACCGAGAAGCAACTCTATGCTCAGGCGGGTGGAAGATAAACCATTTGGCTACCAAATTCATTTCCAATACTATGGATTGTCGTTCTAAATGGAGAAATGACATGAAGATTGGAATTGTTGGGTATAGTGCCGGTAAGTTCGATTACGATCTCGCCAAGGCCTATTTGCAACTCGGTATCAAGTATGCCGAGTTGACCGAGGGCAAAGCCCTCGATGGAAGCTTCGAGATTGTCTCAGGGCTAACTAATATTGGCATCCCTGCATTGGCATATGAATTTGCCGCTCGCGAGGGTGTTCCGACAGCAGGCATTGCCTGCTCGAAGGCCGAAGAATATGACTGCTACAAGGTCGACAACAAGATCATCGTCGGTGACGAGTGGGGCGCAGAGAGCGACACCTTCCTCAAATACATCGACTGCCTGGTTCGTGTCGGCGGCGGCAAGCAGAGCTATGCTGAGGTGGCTGCATTTCGTGAACTCAAGCCGGGCGCTCCGGTGATCGAAATGGAGTTGCCGAGAGAGGGATAAATGACGAAAGCTATTGAAGATGAATTGGGTCTACCTAGACTAGACGACGCCCTGAAGGAATTGCAGGGCGAGCAACCATCCGAAGTAGCGAACACCGCACCCGTAGAGGCTATCGCAAATGCCCTACAAGGGGTCAGCGCAACGAGTCTAGCAAAGCGCGACCCCTCGGGTGTCGATGAACATGAAGTAGAGGCTGACGATATTTACGCCCAGGCCATGCAGGCTCATAAAGACCTGCTTGATCTAGGCTTCAACATCGAATCCAAGCACGCCGGTGCCAACGCCTTCGCACCTAGCGCCAAGATGCTCGAGATCGCCCTAAAGGCAAGTCAGAGCAAAGCAGCACGTAAGATGGAACGTATCAAAATGGTTATGGAGCAAGAGACTCATAATCATGAGATGAACCGCGACGTGGAGGATGGGGAGATCGTTGATAACGGTCAAACCGTCACTGCCAATCGAAATGACCTGATGGCAAAGATCAGGAAGGGCGAAATCTAACCTCCTCTCGCTAAATACGGCAAACTCCTAAGCGAGAGGCCGCCATGAAATCTTTTTATTCCTACCTCACGGAGTCTGCGAAGGAATATAAGTTCCGCGTCAAGACCGTTGAGGCTATCGATGACCAGTTCATCAAGATCCTGAAGCAGGCTCTGTTCAAGTATGACATCCTGAGCGTCAGCAAGCCTAAGAAAACAATGATGCAGAAGGCGCCCCTGGACTTCAGGGATATGGACCTTGCTGAAGTAAGCATGATCGATATCGTGACTCGCATCCCTGCTTCCGCATATGTTCTCGGAAATGAGATTCGGATGGCTTTGAAGTGGTCTGAAAAGGTCCTCGTCGTCCGTGCTGAGAATGATCCAGTAGAGATCGAAGCTGAGGCAATCGAGAAGATCCAGAAGGAAGACGCAGAAGCTCTTCTCAATGACGCCACATATGGCGAGGCGGATCAGCCGAAGGAAGTTGCCTATGGTGATTCCTACAACAAGAAATTCCTGAACTATCTGGCTCAGAAGAAGGCGGACAGCGAGACGCTCGTTCCTGCCATCGAGGAAGTCAAGAAGACCAATAAGTTCGCGTGGCTTAATCCAAAGGATAAGACAATCGCGGACGATTTCAACGCAGATATGGACACGGTAAAGCCCGTTCATGTCAACTCCAAGAAGGCAGGAGCCAAGGCTGAAGAGCCCAACCTGACTGCGATGCATGGCAATTATGACGAAAACGTCAAAAGGAAGGGCTAAATGACAGACAAGAAGAAACTCGACGAGGCTGTTACGCTTTCCATGAACGGCAATGCCGATGATCAAGGCGTAACAATGGCGTCTACGATCGTCGCTGATGATCTCCTTGAACTAGCAACGATCCTGAAGCGCGCTGGTATCACCAGTGCCCAGTATGACGGTCCTGCGAGCATCAGTGATGATGGTGCGGATGGTGTCTCGACTACGATCAATGCTCCAAATCTTCGCGCTATCATGAACATGATGGAGCCTGTCTTCCAGACTGTTGGTGACATGGAAGCTGATATCGATGATATGAGCCAGGAACCAGAGATGGATGGAGAGATGGAACCAGTTCCATCCCCAGAGCCAGAAATGTCTGATCCAGGTATGGGTCCCGATGACATGAGTCCTCCAAAGGACCAAGCTGTTGATGCCGAGATTGATGCTGATGGTAATCTGACTTTGGCTGATCCCGTTGAGGAAACTCTAGTTACTGAAGCAATGGATGATGCAGCCTTTGATATGGCCTGTGATCTTAAATTCATCGAAGATGGTTACACTCATGTCGTGGTCGAAGATTATGGTTCGGGTAAAGAAGTGATTCTTATTGCTCGTTCTATTGCTGATCCATCGACTGTTAATGAGTCTGAATTGTTTGCCGAATTTGAGAATATTGCTGTCGAGGAAGGCAAGAAGCGTGGATTACAGGTGGCGACCGGCGAAACAGATGGTTTCGGAAACCATCTAGAAGCTGGATGGATGGATGAAGTGGACGGTCCAGTTGAAGATCCAGAATCTCCTGCCATTTTCTACGTGGGTTGGAAAGCTTTGAACGACGAAGCTGATGGTTATGAAATGGATGAAGCTGCGGATTATGACTACCGCACTCATGACGTTCATCCCACCGAATATCCTGGTAAGGCAGATTTTACTCGTCCTCAGCCTAAGACAAAGTACACTCCTGCTCGTTCCGGTGACAACCCTCTTGATGAGGCATCTGATCTAGATCACAAGTTCACGAGCACCATCGAATTCCGTGGGCAAGAACTCGAAGTCTCCGTTGAATTCGATTATGACAATGGTGATTTCGATACTGGTTTGGAGCATCCAAGTGTTGCGAATGGTGGTGACACGCTAACTCTGACGAGTGTAACAACCGAAGATGGCACGGATATCATTGACTTCTTGGACGGCGAGGAGAAGTCTCGCCTAGAACAGTCCGCTCGTGATCATATGGATGACCGCGCGGCGCTGTCCTATCCCGATGAATCAATTGCTTCTGGCCCAAAGTCTTTTGCTGACTATGTCAAGGAAGCAGAGCTGAACGAACTAAGCCGTTCTGGCATCCGTGGTTATGTGGATGCTGTGAATGGTAGAGGCTATGACGATGATGACGATGCAGATCCAGATGAGATCAAGCGCCGTGGTCGTGGCCTAGCTCATGCACAATCCAAGATGGTCTGGAAAGACGCAAGGGTCAATGCCACCGAGGAAGTGACTATTGAGTCACTTCTAGACGAATATGGTCGCCAAAATGATTATGCTGCTAAGTGCAAGCAATACGGACCATCCTATTTCCTAAATACTGACTGTGGATTTGCAAGTCTTGAGATGATCAAGAATGGTACTGCTGAGTATTTTGACCGCAATGATGGATTCACAGTTCTTGAAATGGACCGTAACGGCAAGAAAGGTTTCAACTATATCACTAGCTACGACAACACTCCAATTGGAACAAGGGTCACTTGTGTGACACAGACCGCCACTGGAAATAAGTTCCGTCCTGGAACCGTTTTAGCTGCGTTCACTGCTGATGAATTAGAACATCAGTATGAACAGGTGGTTGCTGATCTTGCCCGTCTCGGAATCACACCAAGTAAGAAACTATCAGTAAAAACCTTCGACTAAGAAAGGAATTTGGGCGCTGGTTGAAAGACTGGCGCCCCACCTACCTATGGCAAAAGAAATTGAAATTATCAAGAAGGGCTACAGCAAAGATCGCTTCAACCTAAACCAGATTGAAGAGTTACGTCGCTGTATGTCAGATCCAATCTACTTCTGTAAGAACTACGTGAAGATCCAGCATCCCACCAAGGGCCGAGTTCCCTTCGCATTGTGGGAATATCAGGAAGACATGATCGATTCTTTCCATAAGAATCGGTATTGCATTGCACTCACGGCTCGACAGATGGGTAAAACCACTTGTGCAGCTGGCTTCCTGCTTTGGAAGGCCATGTTCGAGCCAGATACCACGATCCTTATTGCAGCGAACAAGTTCGTTTCCGCGCTTGAGATCATGGATCGAATCCGTTTCGCTTACGAGAACCTTGAACAGTATAACTGGCTTCGCAGTGGCGTGGTTGAGTACAACAAGGGTACGATTTCCTTCGACAATGGTTCGAAGATCATCAGCCGTGCAACGTCGAAAGACGCCGGTCGTGGTCTATCTATCTCCCTGCTTTACCTGGACGAGTTTGCATTCGTTCAGCCCAACAAGGCAACTGAATTCTGGTCTGCTATTGCGCCTACCCTGGCAACGGGTGGTAGCTGCATCATCACCAGTACGCCAAACAACGACGAAGATGAGTTTGCGAAGATTTGGTTTGGTGCAACCAACAACATCGACGTGAACGGTGATGTGATTGAAGGCGGCCTTGGTATCAATGGCTATAAGCCATTGCGGATTACGTGGGACAAGAATCCAGAACGTAATGAAGAGTGGGCCAAAACACAGCGAGGACAGCTGGGTGAGGAAAAGTTCCAACGAGAGTATGAATGTAAGTTCGTCTCCGAAGACGAAACCCTCATCAATCCAATCGTCCTAGCGAACCTCAGTCCACAAGAACCATTGTTCAAGATTGGTAGTACTCGCTGGTTTGAAGAGCCACAGGCCAATCACATCTATGGAGCGACTCTAGATCCTTCGATGGGAACGGGAAGCGACTTCTCGGCTATTCAGGTCTTCGATATGACGACCATGACACAGGTCGCTGAATGGCGTCACAACAAGACTCCTACTCAGGATCAGGTAGAAACGCTTCGCAAAGCTCTTATGTATATCCATCATGTATTGTCTAATAATCCAGAGCAAGAAGCGGAACCTGAGATCTACTGGTCTGTTGAGAACAATAGCCTTGGTGAAGCAGCATTGGTTCATATCGACAATATTGGTGAAGAGAACTTCCCTGGTATCTTCGTTCATGAACCACGTAGGACTGGAGGAGGTCGTGGACGTAAGGGCCTCAATACTAATGGCAAGAGCAAGATGACAGCGTGCGCTAGGTTTAAGACTCTAGTGGATACTCGCAGGATGACTCTGCGCAGTCGCGCTCTTCTGACAGAATTGAAGAACTTTGTCCGTGGCGGTGGTTCCTATCAGGCGAAGGCTGGCGTGCATGATGACCTTGTCATGGGTGCGCTGCAGGTTGTTCGTTTGCTGCAGATTTGTGCGGATTGGGAAGAGGTCATTGAGGGCAATCTCAATACGGTTGGCGAGGATCATTTCGAGACCGCACCAATGCCAATGGTCATCTAAGAGTTTCCCTTCAAGCTAAATACCCAATAGTGTGAAGGGAGACTTATGAGCTCGTTGTTTGATAGTCTGAGTGATGAGCTCTTCCAGATCCTCAAAGGTTCTGGTCGTACTCTGACCCTTTATGGGAAGGATGGCAACCGAACCTATGAGCCCAAGAACGCCCGTCGCGTCTTTTCAGAACCTGACAAAATGATGGTCAGTGTCAATGAACAAGGCAGCGATAGTGAGGTGAAGATCTATTTGAGTTCTGGTACAGACGTTCGTGCCATTAGCTCGCTCATCAATACCTTGAGGAGCATCGCTGCTCGTTACAGTGTCATCCTGAATGTCAGAAAGTTTGGTAGAGAATTGAAACCCAAAGATTTTGCCTATCAGGCGACGGTCACAGAAGCCTCTATGTGGGGAAGCGCGAAGACTTCCTATCAGAAGTTTGGTAACACCAAGCTCATTGTTAGGCATTGTCTCCCAGTAAGCGAAGGCGTTATCGGCGCACGTGGTCGAAATATCCTCAGCATGTTCGTGGAAACCAAGGAAGGTGAACGCTTCAAGTTCCCTGAGAACCACCTGAGTGCTGGCCGTGCATTTGCCCAGCATATCAATCAGGGTGGCAAACCACATGATCAAACCGGCACAGATCTTGCTACTCTGGCTCTAGAAAGCCTTCAACTGGCTCGAGTCTCCCGATATATCCACCATGGCAGGAACGTACTGGGTGAAGAGGCTCTAGCTCTTCGACCGACAATCAAAGGCAGGATCGACGAGCTGAGGAAGAATTTCCTCTCGATGGCTCGTCCTCGTGGATATCATAAAATTTCCGAAGCTGGTATGCCAGTTTCACAAAACCAATTGAACGAATCAGCTGATGACAGACTGGCATCACTTGCTGAATTGCTTCAGATCAATTCCAACCACGCTCTGGCAGAGTCTTTGTTGCCAGTTGCTCTGCTACTGGGTGAAAATATGAATGATACGATGAATGAAATGTTCAACGGAGTCATCAACCTGGGCGCATCTGAACTGGATGCTCTGGTTGAAGCTCTTGCTTCTGAATATGGCCATGATGGCGAGACTTGGTCCCATATGGGTGAGAGTATCGGTTTCACGGACGGCGCGGTTTTCGAAGATGCACAGGACTTCCTGAACATGATGGAAGCGACCTATCAAATCAATGAAGAAGATGCAATCTCCAACTATGCTACCCAATGGACCCTGGCACGCTATCGTGCAACGGGTGAAGAGGGCGGCATGGACAAGGATCAGCAAGCTGGTATTTCTGAACTAACAGACGGTCTGAGGAAGATCTTTGCTGGTGATATTGATATGCCGGACTATCCCTGGGATCAGGAGCCATCATTCCGTGATGACAATGCTCGTATTCGCTTCTTCCTGGATCTGTTCGTTGCTCAGCACAAGCTGGCCAATGCCGCTACGCTGAACTATGTTGCGACGCTCATCGACAAGATGGCCGAAGGACAGAAGCTTGATGGCGCGGAAAAGACCATTGCTATGAAGCTCTACAAGGCTCTTGAGGCTGATATCGATCTTGGCGAAGGAATCGTTGATGAAAGCGATTTCCCTTATGATGATCGTGATGATGCCAAGTATGAGAGTGAACTCCGCAACATTGTGGACTATTTCGACGTCGATGCTTACCTCAAGGATAGCTATCCATTTATTCAACACGGAGAGGAAAAGGATACTCCTCTAGATGAAGAAGAAATGGTGACCGAGATTGAAGGCATCATTGGCTATCATATGGATAACGCTGGCTACCAGGCACCTAAGGGTAAGTTCAAGAACGAAGCCCATGATGTGTTCGCGCATGTTAAAGAGGTCTGCGAGGCCCGTGGTTATACCTTCACTTCGACCGTCGCTGAATTTGCCGAAGCTGATGATGAGCCCGGTCACCACGGCTTCGCGGCTGGTGATAACGTGGGTACTGACTTCGGTCCAGCACAGATTGACAGCGTTGAAGGTGATATCGCGTTTGTCCACTTCCTGCATGGTGGTTCAAAGCAGCTTCATGTGGATGATCTGGACAAGGTCCCTGAGCTTGCTGAAACAAACGAAGAGGGTGAACTATCTCGTTGGTTCAAATCCTATACTCCGGAAGCGGTTCTTGGCATCGGACAGATTGACGAATTCGCCACTGATCCATTCACAATGGGCAAGATGGCAAGTCGCGTAGGAAAGTCCGCACAGGATTGTCCTTATAATCCAGAGAGTCAGGATGGAGATGCATGGCTACGTGGTCTGCATGGTATGACTGAACCAGGTGTGAGTGATATTGACGAGGATGATTTGAATCATAGGTCAATTTCTAATAGTCAGGCCAAATGGTATGGCCCATTCAGGTCAGCAGATGACGCTACGGATGATGCTATTGATAACATTTCCGGTGGTGGTGATCCCACTCCTACAGAGGGTGTGAATTTCAGCATTGGTAAAGATGATCGCGGCTTTTTCTGGAGTGAAACAGTTGATGGTCTTGATGAGGATGAAATGCCGGGTCCTACGTATTTCCGTGGTGGTCTAAATGGTGATCAGGAAGATTTCATTAACGCGGTTGCTGCAAGATATGGATGGTCTGTTGAAGGACAGGCAAGGTCCATTCTCGACGGCGAGGAGTTCGAAGAACAGAACTCAAATGCTCTGCGCTACATCATGGAGATTGCCCAGAAGCGTGGTGAGGATGAGCTAGTTGCTTCTCTTCGTGATTATCTGGCTATGTGTGAATCTCAGGTCAATGAGATTTCCGCCAGCCGCCGTGAGAAGTATTTCAACGACGGTGCAACCGACCGTGCTCGTGCAGAGCGTGCTTTCCACCGCGATGGTGATGAAGAAGCCGGTGAGCGCATGAAGCGTCGTGATCGTGGTCTTTCTCGAGCATTCAGCAAGATGCGTGAAGACATCATGGCGGAGGGTGTAACCCTCCCAGAAGGTGCTCTAGATAAAATCTTCGAAAAGGTTAGGGATCTAGCGGCGAAGGTTCTTGCTGATCCTAATCATTATGGTTGCCCACAGCCAGTCGGACAAGATGATGTAGATGAAGAGAACAGTGATTTCATGAGGTGCTTGGCTCAAGTTCTAACAGGTGAACTTGAGAGAGGACTTCAGGAACTCGGTTATGGCGAACTAGGTATTACCTATCCTACTCATGAATCTCTTGATGAGGCACCTGTTGATCTCTATCACAGCGTGTTCGTGAAGAATGACGATGGTTCCTATGCTCATCACTTCGATGCAGACAGTGCTGCGGATGCGAAGGAAGAAAGGGACTACCTTAAGCGCCAGGGCGACAAGCCACTGATCATTAAGGTTCCTAAGGACCAGGCACGTTGGGGCCAGGGTGAAGGCTATACTGATCCGGATACTTTCGTGAAGGCACATCTCGCCGACAAGGAAGAGAAGATTGGTGGTGATATGGGTCAGAACATGATTGATCAGACCAAGGTCACTCACGAAGCTGTTGAAGAAGTTGATGAGAATGCCGAACTGGCTGCGCTTCTCAAGAACGCAATGTTCCGTCTGTAAAGGTGAAAGATATGAAGACCCTCGCTGAGAGTATTAGATCAAGTCTAGAGCTTCTTGGCGAGGCGTCTGGAAATCTTGAATACGCCTTGTCCGATCTCCATAAGGAGAGCAATGGCGAACCAACCCAAGAGCTGGCAGATGAGATTGCGGCGGATTATCCGGGCGTAGATGGTGCAAAGCTCATGGCGGCTTATCCCGAGTGGGTAGCGAACCAGAAGGAACCTACCGCTCCAGTGATGGATCCTGCCAAGGCTCGCGAAAAGGCCAAATGGGATCATAAGCAGTTGATGAATCGCAATGATGCTGAATGGGCTGCAAAGCGGCAGGCTCATTCGGATGAACAAGCTGCACTTCGTGATCGTCATGGTCCAGAGTTAGAGAGAACCCGTGCTGCTATTGAAGAAGTTCAAGCACCGGCGGGATGGAACCTGGAAGTCAAAGATCCAGAATATGTTGGTCCTTTGGGTGTGAGTGACATGGAGTTCACTAATGATGCCGGCAATATTCGCATCATTATGCATGTGACTCTGAATAACAAGGAATCAAAAACGGCTCCTGAGAATCCTTACACAATTCATGGTGATACAACTTACGAATCACATGGGAAATGGTACACTTTCACGGCTTATGATAAGCACGGAAGTTCATTCTACATGGATGATTTGGCAGAGATGCCAGAAACGCTGATGAAAGAATCGGCGAGAGCTCAAAAGAGTATCGACGCAAAGAAGGCGTAAAGAATGGCGGGACTCGTTTCCCGCCATTTCCATGAATATTGAATCTGGTAACCAGGTTATGTATAACTCTGGACTACGTTGTGTTTTAACCAAACAAACTACTGAAAAAGGTAGAAAAGATTGGTGATTCACCAATTCTATTTTGCAATTCTGGTGTCTAGAATGTATAAATAGAGAGTGGCAAGAGCGGGAAGTTCTTGGTCACTTGGTTAAACTATGGCTCATAAAATAGCCCAATAAAATAAGAAAAGAGACATCTCACATGGCAACACTAGACGAAATTCGCGCAAAGCTTCTCTCCCAGCAGACCAAGGCCGAAGGCGGCCAGCGCACTGGTGGAGACAACTCCATGTATCCATTCTGGAACACCCCCGAAGGCGGTCAGACGATGATCCGCTTCCTCCCAGATGGCGACCCCGACAACACATTCTTCTGGGCCGAGCGCCTGGTCATCAAGCTTCCGTTCCAGGGCGTGAAGGGCGAGCATGACCGTGAAGTTCTGGTTCAGGTTCCTTGCATGGAAATGTATGGTGAAACCTGCCCGATCCTCGCAGAGACCCGTCCTTGGTGGAAGGATGAATCCCTGATGCCGTTGGCTCGCAAGTATTGGAAGAAGAAGTCCTATCTCTTCCAGGGCTTTGTGGTTCAGAGCGGCTTCGAGGAGAAGGAAACTCCTGAGAATCCAATCCGTCGCTTCATGATCAACCCAAGCATCTTCGAAATCATCAAGGGAAGCCTGATGAATCCTGAGATGGAAGACCTGCCCACCGACTATGTCGCTGGTCGTGACTTCAAGCTGGTTAAGACCAGCAAGGGTGGCTTCGCCAATTACTCCACCAGCAACTGGTCTTTCAAGACTCGTTCGCTGAGCCCGGATGAAGCTGGCGCGGTTGATAACGCGGAATATGGACTGAAGAGCCTGAAGGATTACCTGCCCAAGAAGCCAACGGCTGAAGAGCTGGAAATCATCAAGGAAATGTTCCAGGCAAGCGTCAATGACGAAGCCTATGATCCGGCACGTTGGAGCAACTATTTCCGCCCATCGGGTTCGGGAAACTTCTCCAACAGCACTCCAGCAGCACCGGCGGCTTCGGCTCCTGTGGCAGCTGATGAGGGCGTTCGTGATAGCGTATCGGTCGGCAACGCGGCAAGCGAAGCACTGAGCCGTATCGCATCTGCATCCATTCCTGCAGCGGCCACTCCTTCGGCACCTGCACGTCCTGCTGGCACTCCAGATCCAACGGAAATCCTCCGCAGGATCAAGGAAAAGCAGGCTGGCCTGAGTCAGTAATTCCTAAGTGGGGAGGAGGCAACTCCTCCCCATTCCCAAGAGGTTAATGATGAAATTCACTCCACTGCACGACCGCGTGCTGATCCGCCGTATTGAGTCTTTGGCAACGACCGCCGGTGGTATCATCATTCCTGACTCTGCTCAGGAAAAGCCCCAAGAGGGCGAAGTTCTAGCTGCGGGTCCTGGAGCATATGATGCTCAGGGTGTTCAGCGTAAACTTGGTGTAAAGGTTGGTGACCGCGTTCTATTCGGAAAGTGGTCGGGAACAGAAGCCAAGATTGATGGCGAGAATCTTCTCATCATGAAAGAAGAAGAGATCCTCGGTATTATCAGGTAACCAGTCCTGAATAAGTCCTGGTGGTCACATTAAACGGGCGTGTCATGCCGTGTGACTGGGAGGACTGTCCAGAAATGGACAATGACACTATAGCTCAAACAGAAAGAGAAACAAGACCATGAAACCAGTGGATCTGTCAAAATTCCGTAAGGATATCACTAAGGGCCTGGACGGTATTTCCGTAGGCTTTAACGATCCAAAGTATTGGATCAGCACCGGCAGTTTTGCCCTCAACTATGCAGTCAGTGGTGATTTCACCAAGGGTATCCCTCTAGGCAAGGTGACCATGTTCGCCGGCCAGTCGGGCTCTGGTAAGTCCTACCTCGCATCCGGCAACCTCGTCAAGAATGCACAGGACCAGGGTTACTTCGTAGTCCTGATTGATTCCGAGAATGCACTTGATTCGGATTGGCTAAAGGCTCTTGATGTTGATGTCAGCGAAGACAAGCTGCTGAAGATCAACGCAGCAATGATTGATGACGTTGCGAAGATCATCAGCGATTTCATGAAGAGCTTCAAGGGAACCTACGCGAGTGTTCCTCGCGAAGACCGACCGAAGGTTCTCTTCGTTGTTGATTCGCTCGGCATGTTGCTCACCCCTACTGACGTGAATCAGTTCGAAGCTGGTGAGATGAAGGGTGACATGGGTCGCAAGCCAAAGGCATTGAATGCTCTTGTGCGCAACTGTGTGAATATGTTTGGTGAATGGGACATTGGTCTCGTCTGCACCAACCACAGCTACGCCAGCCAGGATATGTTTGATCCCGATGACAAGATCACCGGTGGTCAGGGCTTCGTCTATGCTTCCTCGATTGTGCTCGCAATGCGCAAGCTCAAGTTGAAGGAAGACGAGGACGGCAACAAGACGACAACGGTCCAGGGTATTCGTGCTCAGATTAAGATCATGAAGACTCGGTATAACAAGCCCTTCGAGACAGTCGAGTTGAAGATTCCTTGGGACAGTGGTCTTGATCCTTACTCAGGCCTTCTGGATATGTTTGAAGCCAAGGGTCTATTCGTCAAGGAAGGAAACAAGCTGAAGTACACCGCACTGGATGGTACGGAACATAAGTATTTCCGCAAGCAAATCGGCCATGACCTGCTGGATCTTGTGATGCTTGAATTCCCGACTCACATCGAGCGCGAGGAAGCTGCCGCCGCCGCCCGCAAGGCTGCTGAGCTTGTGGCCCTCGCTGCTGAAGACGCAGAGAACGAATAATGAACAGTGAAAGTAAATTGGTTGTTGAGCTCTGGGATTACCTCAGAGATATGATTGCACAGGGTAAGCGGCAGGATGTCGCCACCCACGTACTCAGGCTATTCACCGAATATGGCTTTGAGGTTGAGCGATCAGAAATTGAAGGCGAATGCGAATACCTCGATGAGGCGTTGGCATCGGTTCTTGAAGACGAGGACCATGACGACCGCGATTATAACGCCGACTATGACGACTGAATATTGAATGGTCACCAGCTTTTTGTTAGAGCTGGTGACCATTTAGAGGAAATAAGATGAGCAAGTGGTATTCACGGGTCAGTGCTGACCCACAGGACTTCACACCGTTGGTGGACGCGATCTTCTACTTCGAGACTGAACTCGAGGAAGCAAGAATGGAAACCAAGCTGAAGGGAAGCCTGGAAAAGGCAAGCAGTCGACTTCCGGGTATCACGACCCATCGTTTCGGCCAACTCCAGGAAGTCGAAGCTATTCTGAAATACCTTCAGATTCGCTTCGATCAGGTGAAAGGCGCAGCCTTCAAGAAGTACCTTGAGGGATACGCGAGAAGCCTGAGTTCAAGGGATGCCGAGAGGTATGCTGATGCGGATGACAAAGTTATCGAGATTGCTCTGCTGATCAATCAGATTGCTCTACTTCGTAATCAGTATTTGGCTATCATGAAGGGTCTGGATGCCAAGAATTGGCAGATCAGCAATCTCACCAAATTGAAAGCCGCAGGGTTTGAGGATTACGAGGTCGATTGATCCTCGTTTCATCAACAGACTTATTCACAAGTCCAAACCTTGTTCAGAAAACCGGCGGAAACGTCGGTTTTCTTTGCATCTGAAGTCCTGTAGGGTTGACACTGATCGCACGGTGCGTAAGCTCGCCATATAACGAATAGCGACTTATGATACAGATCGGAGGAATGAATGGCTAGTATTCTCATCAAGCGAGGAGACTGGGCGGGCAAGGTCATCAAGGACCAGACGTTCCATCTTGTTCGTGGGCTGAGTGCCGGTCAGAAGGGACCATTCCTTCTCGTCAACGGTACTGGGAATATGGCATTCCCTCAGCGGAATTTCCGTGTCGGCGTGCGTGATGTATCGGACTTTGAGATTCTTGGTGGTGACGCAGCATTGTATGCTGCCCGTCCCAACCCGGCCCTCCACGCAAGTCAGCTTGCTCAGCAGCTGGGTGGACATGGTCCAGTCTTTGCGCATGATGCACCTGCAGGACCCACCGAGACTGATGGTGAGATTTGCGATCGTCTGGTCGAGCGTTTCGATATCCTGGGCCAGCTGACACGTGATGTGGCGATGGGGGCGAACAAGGGCCTTGTTGTCTGGGGCGCCAGCGGCGTGGGTAAGAGCTTCGAGGTCGAAGCTGCACTGAAGCGTGACAGCCTGCTTGACAAGCTGTCCTTTGATTCCGATGATTCTGGCTCCCGGCGTATTACTCACACTGGCACGTTCAAGCCCAGGTACGAGATCATCAAGGGTTACAGCACGGCACCCGCACTCTATACCACGCTCCATGAATACAGCGAGTCCAAGGAAACGCTGGTGTTCGATGACTGTGACAGCATCCTGGGTGACGAGACTTCATTGAACCTCCTCAAGGCTGCTCTCGATACGAGCACCAAGCGGATGATTCACTGGCGTTCGAACAGTCGTAACTCAACAGATGCTCCCAACTCCTTTGAGTTCAAGGGTGCGGTGATCTTCATCACCAACATCAACTTTGAGAAGATTGTCGAGAAGGGAACGAGCAAGCTTGTTCCGCACCTCGAGGCAATCATGAGTCGGTGCCTGTGCCTGGATCTTACCATCGATTCGAACCGCGAGAAGTTGGTCCGCATCGACCATGTATGCCGTACGCTTCGTATGCTGGAGATCCAGCACGGACTGACCGGTACGCAGGTGGAAGAGGTCCTCGCATGGACCCGGACGAATGCCAATAAGTTCCGTGAGCTGAGCCTGCGTAAGGTAGGTCAGCTTGCCAGCTTGCGCAAGGGCAACCGTAATTGGGAGCGGGTAGCGCAGGTCACATTGCTGAAGCAGCGGTAATGGATCCGAGCGCGCGCCTGCGTCGCAGGTTCAAGGATCAACACCGCCGGATTGATCGGAAGGATCAAGGTGTGGTTGTCTGCTTCTTGAACCTCGGTCCAATCATTGTTCATACCGAGGAGGCTCTTGACGACATGGTCGACGAGAGCGAGAAGGCTCTCGTGTATTGTGACACCGCGTGCAAGGCAAGTTGGCGCTGGTCCTTTGAGGACCGGCCCGTTTGGCAATTGGAAGATGGTGAGCTCAAGTCTTGTCCCCATCCTATTCGGGGTAGCACTATCGTAGATATGAACCGCTATCTGTGGATTAGTTTTGACGACAAGGCTGATGCGATGTTAGCCCGAATGGCTATTATTGGCTTACAGGGTGAGCATCATGCTTTCGGTGGAAGAATGTCTTGAACGTCTAGTTGACCTGACCTACAATCCGGTCATGGATTCCACGGGCGACCTTCTAGAAATTTCCAGCCCTTGGGATCGTCGGTTCATCAACGATGTCTTTATGCACATCGCGCAAGGCAAACCAATCAGCACTTCACAGGGAGCGGTGGTCCTGAAGCTCATCCGCCGCTATGACACCATGTTGGTCATCAACGGTCTCAAGATGTTTGATCTGGATGCGTTGATCGCTACACCACACTACCGCAAACCGCCCTACCAGTCCACCGATATGCCAAGAGAGGTTCGCTGGATCGGCAACAGCCGTCTGGTCTTCCGTTGCAAGTTCAATGCTGGCATTCAGGAGGATATCAAGAAACTCAAGGGCTCCAACTATTTCTCGGACTCTCACCTTCCTGCTTTTCAACGGGACCAGAAGCTCTGGATCGTCGATGTCAATTCCGGCAACAGTGATAAGGTCATGGATCTTATCAGGCGGCACAACTTTCAGTTCGATGAGCAGGTGGCTGAGTTCTTCATGAAGGTTACGAACGCACGATCTGAGACAAGTCTCATTGAGGTGGAGGGAGAGGTTATTCGAATCACAATTCGTAATGACGATCTGTTGAATAGCTGGCTTGCGAGTATCCAGGAGATTGAAGATGTATGATGTGAAGACCCTCAAGGCCACTCCTGGATTGGCTCGACGGCTCATCGCTTTCAGCGAAATCAACAGTATGTCTTTTGACGATGAGCTGGTAAACCTCGCTCTACAGGGTCTAATCAGCCGAGATCAGCTCAAGAACTTCCCCTTTGACCTCGATGATGATCAAGTGTCTGCCCTGCAGTTCACGGATGATTGGGAAGGCCGGGCTTTGTTGATGGGTGATCGTTCACGCCTTCGTATTACCGCTCTTGCCTCAGCATGGTGTCAGACTGGCAAGCTATTGATCATTGCTTCGCCAACGACATATGATGAATGGTCCAACCTAGTCAGCAAGGTCTGGCCCACCTCCTCGATCAGTGTCTTTGGAAACCAGCGGTATGTCACACCAGAGACGATCAAGCGATTCCCCAGCAATGCGAAGTTTACCACTGAGCCGGACTTTGGTGCTGATGTTTTCATCACGAGTTATGGCGGAGTGATTTGGAACAACTTCCTTGGTAAGGCTGAGTTCGAGCAGACGATCTTGGAGGAATTTGAGACCTTCAACACTCTGAATTATAAATGGGAATCAGCGGTCAAAGGTATGGCCAAAGAACTTCCTCGTCCAATCTATATTCAGGACTTCAGCCTTCTCCCTACCAATCCACAGATGGATCTCAACGCCAGTCTGCAGATGCCATCCAGTAAGGCCACCCTTCATGTCAGCACATTGCTACGTGACTATGTGAGGGCGGGCGTGCCACATCGCATGGAAACCTTCGTTGGTGATCTTCGTCCAATTGCTGAATACCTACGGATTCGTGGCTACAAGAACTTTGATTTCCTGAAGCTCTATAGTCTCTTCGGTGTCTCGACTCATTTGATGGATCATAGTGATCCATTGTTCTTCTACGATGATTCAATCAGGGCCTTGAAGGACATGAAGCCTTCCAAGCGCGAGGGTAATGGTCTCAACCGTTTGGTCACCAAAGAACGGGAGATGTTGCAGGCTAGCGGGCGAACCTTACAGGACACTGTGCGACTCACACTAGAGGGTAATGACGTCGTAGTGACCCTTGTAGGGGCTCTCATGAACACTCAGTGGGCGACTCTTAAAGCTGCTCACATCAAGTCTTTCTTACCAAATCTGGCAGGACATTTGAGTCGGACTTTGATTCTTGCGAACCACAAGGATCTCGTAGCTGGTCTGCGAGTGCAGCTAGGTTTCCAGGCTGAATCTATGCGTGATGCCTATTATACCGAGACAGCTAAGAAGCGATTCCTTGGTGCTGGTGCTCCTGGTGATTTGCCACTTCTGAGTCTGATTGTCGATCACAAGGAATTGCTCGATCCTGATCTACTACAGAGAGCTGATTTCCTGATACTTGGTGATGTGCCATTGAGCCATGATGATTTTACGGATCTGAAGGATCTAGCGAAGCATTATGGCATCAAGATTGTCATTCCAATGGTCTTGGATACATGGGAAGAAGAAATCTTCCGACAACTCGTTTGAAAAGCACGAAAAACTGATAAGTAACTGGTGAGGGTCGACCTACCAGTTTATTGACACAGCCCTACTGTTCCCAGTATTCTGGTTAGAACAGTAGGGCTTTCCTACGACCCGCAGAACAGAACAATAAGGGGTCGAATGACAATTCAGAAGTGTAAACTCGTCATACATGACGAGGTAAATGCCTCCTTTGAGGGGCTTGATCCTAAGACTCGGCGTGACTGTAAGGAAGCATTGAATTTCTTCCTGCATCATGCCCGCCATACTCCGGCCTACAAGCTTGGTCGGTGGGACGGTTGCGTGAGCTTCTTTGCTCTCAACGGCAATACCTATGTGAACTTGCTCGACAAGGTCCTTGGTATCGTGGTCGCCAATGGATTCGATATTGAACTAGAGGATAAACGGGAAACCCGTCTCTTCGAGTTCCCCTATGTTGATGATCAGTATGTGGTGGACAATTGCCCCAATCCAGTATGGCCAAAAGGTCATCCGGCGGCTGGTGAACCAATTGAGCTACGTGACTATCAGGTCGATATCGTTCGATCATTCCTTGAAAATCCACAGTGCATCCAGGAGATCGCCACTGGTGCGGGCAAAACCCTACTGACAGCCAGCTTGAGTCACCTATGTGAACCGCATGGTCGAACGATTGTTATCGTTCCCAACAAGAGCCTGGTGGACCAGACTGAAGCCGATTACAAGAATCTAGGTCTTGATGTTGGTGTCTATTATGGTGATCGCAAGGAGCCTGGTCACAAGCATACGATCTGCACTTGGCAGAGCCTGCATATCTTGGATAAGAATTCCAAGAAGCCAAAGGCCAATATCACCCAGTTGGACATTGACACCTTCACCACTGATGTGGTGGCAGTCATGGTCGACGAAACCCATATGGCCAAGGCAGACGTTCTCAAGAATCTACTCTGTGGACCATTTGCCAACGTTCCTATTCGCTGGGGTCTCACGGGCACCGTGCCAAAGGAGGAACATTCCTTCACATCCATCCTAGCCAGCCTTGGACCTGTGGTGAATCGTCTTGCGGCGAAGGACCTTATGGATATGGGCGTTCTCGCCCAGTGCCATGTGGATATTGTCCAGCTCATGGATACTGTCGAGTTCGACACGTTCCATGAAGAGAACAATTTCCTTGTCACCGATTCAAACCATCTAGATTGGATCAGTGAGTTTGCGAACAAGCAGGCTGAGAATGGTAACACATTGATCCTGGTGAACCGTGTTGAAACGGGCAAGGAATTGGCTACACGGATTCCCAACAGTACCTTCGTCTATGGCAATACCAAAGCGGCCGACCGGAAGGATGCCTATGAGGAAATTGGTCAGGGTACGAATCAGATTGTTATCGCGAGCTACGGCGTGGCGGCGGTCGGCATCAATATCCCTCGCATCTTCAATCTCATCCTGGTCGAGCCGGGCAAGAGTTTTGTGCGAGTCATTCAGTCTATTGGTCGTGGTATTCGTAAGGCCAAGGACAAAGACTACGTTCAGATCTTCGACATCGCATCGACCTGCAAGTTCAGTTCGAAGCATGTTTCGGCGCGCAAGAAAATCTACAAAGAGGCCAATTATCCCCACAGTGTGCGTAAGGTGGATTACATCAAGGACCTATCATGAGAATTTTGACTACTGACAATTCCACCTTCGAAATGAACAACATACCCGATGAAGTCGATGATATCAGGTATTGCGTTATCGATTACAGTGACTCAGCGAATGTAGATTATCTCTTCATCCCTTTGTTGTTCCTAGAGAGCTTCAACAGCCCTGCGGTTGATCTTCGTCTAGGAAAATATCGCCTACAAATGCCCATGGATTGGAGCATCGTGATTGGTGATAAGAATACTGGTGATTTGGAAATCATTTCACTCAAGCAAATCAATGACCGTCCCTTTGAGGCGTTCTCCATGAACCCAATCAATGGCTATATGCCACACTTTCATGAGATTGAAATCATGAACGTCTTTCCAGATGTGAAGTGGTATTTTCCAAAGCTGAAGTATGGGCATATCCTGGCGGCACCGTTGGATGATGGTGAATCACCGCTTTGTTGCTTCTTTGTCAAGGACACCAACAAGATTCCTGAAACTCTGGATATCACACAGTTGGTCTAATGGGCAAATTGATTCACTTTCCTCCTCGTAAACCCATCCTGCCCACTAGGGCAGAGATGGTAGAGGAGGCAGCAATCCTTCTGATGAAAGAAGTCTCGAATGTGTTCATCGAACAGCATTTTGAGCAGACGGCCCAGTTCGCATGGTTCACTGAAATCAGGCAATATCTGTGGCGGGAAGAACTTCTACTCACAGAGGATCTAGATTTTCGTGAAGCTGATGTGCGGCGATGGCGTCGTCACTGGCGCGCTCAGGCTGTTGAATACATCCTGAGTAAGTCGGTCCGATAAATTGACGTTTCTGGTGGAGAAGCGCTAGGGTTGGTATATGAAAATCATAGCCAATCCATATGTCGTTTATTGGGATCATTCCAAGACCGAGCCAGGACTATCTATCAATGGATGGTGTCGAGAGCACCTATCATCTCACTGGCAGTTCATAGCATGGTCACACGGTAAGCTGATGACGCGAGATGTCGAGGCGGAGGATCCACATAATCGGGGATTCAAAACCAACATGCTCTCACAGGAATCAATGCTTTGTCTCTTTGAGTGCCCCAAGGACGCATTACTCTTCAAACTAACCTGGGTGGAAAATGGCTAAGAAAGAAACCGCAACAAAGAAGCCGAGCCTAGACATCAAAGATGAGATGTACTGGGCGGACCGTAAGAAGTTTGAATGGCTGGAAGAACAGTCAGAGGACTTGGCTAAGTCCTTCAGTCCGCTCATTGCTATGAAGTGGTTCAGTGTCACCAACTCCCTGGCTGATTATCACATCCTGATGACCAATGCCATTCTCAATGTTGGCTTCTGGGATCTCAGTAAGCATCCTGAACTCCAGTGGAAGTTGATGTGCGCTGCGGGTTGTGGTGAGGTTCAGAAGCATGGTTGGATTCCTCTGGCAAAGAGTCGACGAAAGCCAACTGGTAAGCTGAATGCTCTCCTCTTAGAGCGGAATCCACAGATCAGTGATGAAGAGCTGATGCTTCTACGAAGCAAGTTCTCTCTCGAGAGTCTGACAGAGTTCCTTCGGGACCTTGCGATGTCGGATGGTGAGATCAAAGAGATCACCACAGAATTCAAGAAAACCAATGGTTAAGGCTGTGAAAGCTACCAAAACATCCAGCCCTGATGAGTTGAAGTGCGACTTCTGTAAGAAGGTTTTCAGCCGTGAGAGTTCTCTGATCAATCACGCTTGCGAGAAGAAGCGCCGCTGGCTCTGGCGCGATGAGAAATATATCAAGATTGGATTCATCGCCTTCCAGAAGTTCTATACGATTGCGATGAAATCCAAGAGACCCAAGACCTATGAGGACTTCATGGAGTCTCAGTATTTCACCAGCTTCACGAAATTTGGTCGCCATATTTTGAATATTAGTGCGATTGAAGCTGAGGCATTCGTTGAGTTCCTGATCAAGGGAAACATTCGACTCGATGATTGGACCCAGGAAATCTGGTATGAGTCATGGGTTCGAGAGCTAACTAAGAAGGAAAGCCCGCAGAAAGCTGTTGAGAGGAACATTCTTCTCATGGAACAGTGGGCAAGAGAAAATGGAGAAGTCTGGGTAGACTTCTTTCGTAAGGTCCCAACGCCCTTGGCAACCAAGTGGATTAGGACTGGAAGAATTAGCCCTTGGCTCCTCTATAGTGGTTTGGGTGAACCATTGTTCGACCGTATGACGGATGAACAATTGGGACTCGTAAAGGAATGGATCAATCCTTTGTTCTGGCTAGGCCGTATTAGAGATAACAAGGCCGAAGTTGATGAGATCAAAGGCATTTTAACAGACGCAGGTGTCTAATGACAACATCAAATAGTACAGGCCCCACCAGTATCACTGGTACATTTACCTACCCTGGTTCTACAACGATCAACACGGTTATTGGCAACCCGTGGAATACATCGCACGGAACAGGTTACGCAATCAGCACGAACGGAAACTATATTCCTCTCTCGCCCGAAGAGATGCGAAAGAACCAGGAAGAGGCTGAAGTCCAACGCGTCAAACTGCAAGAGCGACTTGATGCTTTGAAGACCTTCTTTCCACGTGCCCACCAGCAGATTCAGAACCTAGAGATCATGGAGGAAATCGCTCGTGAGAACCAGTTGAATCCTCTCTATGAGCAGGTTCTGGAAGAGTTCGATAATGCCAAGGCAGCAATGAGTCGTGCAGCCAACAAGCTCGCAACCGCAGTCAAGCTAACCGATCTGGATGAGATTGAACTTCGAGTCAAGCGTACCGCTCATCATGGCATTAGCTATGCTTCTATGGGCGCGATGTCAGCAAGCGGAGCAAGTACATCGGCCGGGTCGGCAAGTAGTCTCGCATCGGCCACCTCGGCAAGAACCTCTGCCACATCAGCTAGTGCTTCAGCTACCAGCGCCTCGAATGCCGTAACGGCCTATATCAATGGTGGTACCTCGGTATCAGTAGCTTCTGTTCAAGGTACGAGTCCGGCAACGAACTCCTCAAGCTTCTTGTCTGATCTCTGGTCCAAGCTGACATTCAGGAGGTAAGACGATGTCTGAGAATTTTGTCTATGATATGTATGGAGCGGGGGAACCCGCTCCAAAACCCAAGCCCGAAACTACAGTTGCCAAATTGGCATCAAGGGTTCTCGGTGGAATGAAGGCTCAGAGCAGCCACACAAAGACTGTCGAGATTGATGGCCAGCTGGTCAACTTTCCTAAAGCAGAGTATGTGAAGCTACTCGAGGATCAGGTTCGTGATATGCGGAATAAGGTCCGTGATATTGAGACCAAGCAGTTGAGACTGGCGAAAGCCAATGCTCGTATTCTTGATGAACTGCGTCAGGTCAAGCTTGAACTTGCGAATAAGATTGACGCACGATAACCAGGTTTGTAATCTGAGCTATGGGACCCAATTTTGATCTCGAAGCTACTCTTCTAGGTGAGCCGGTACTGGTTACGCAAGAGCGCAACAATGAATTGTATTTTGACTGGATTCACACTCCAGGCCGGCCTGAATGTGAAGAGATCTTGGAATGGTTTGCGGAGCATAATCTGAAGCCGTTCATTGCTGAACAGAATATACCAGGTGGGTCTGAATGGGCTGGATATTCTTTCGCTGGAGAACCAGCCTTGGCAGCTTTATTCAAACTGAGGTTCGGCTAATGGGCAAATTCATCCCTGATGTTGATATCGACTTTCAGAACCGTGATCAGGCTCTTGAAGGGCTTCTACACGTCCCTGCGAGCCGGGTTGAGGGTAGTGACCTCAAGAAACACATCGTAGGAGCCTATTTCCATTCAATCCCACAAGACCCTCTTACGGGCTTTGCGAGCATCCCCTATGAAGAGGCCAACTCTCGTGGCTACTTCAAGCTGGATTTCTTGAATCTAGGCATCTACAAGAATGTGAAGAGTGAGAAGCATTTGAATGAACTCGTCACTCGTGAACCAATCTGGGATATGCTTCAAGATCAAAGCTTCGTTGATGATACACCCTTGTTCCATCTCAGTGGTCACTACGATATCGTGAGCGCTTATGGTCCAAAGAGTATTGAAGAACTCGCAATGGTCCTTGCACTCATACGACCTAGGAAGAAACATCTTATCGGTGAGGAATGGCCTGCCATCAAGGCCAAGATCTGGCTACCGGGCGATGAAGAACTTTATGGCTTCAAGAAGGCCCACGCGCTCAGCTATGCTATGGTAATTGTGGTGCAGATGAATTTGCTGGTAGAGCAAGCTCTAGCCTAAATGTCGGTCTTCCTGACCAACTGAATCTGCCTACGTTTCACTCTCTTGACCATCACAGCATCCAGGCTGACACATGGTCCTTGGATGATCTCAAAATCATTTGTTATGAACGTCTTGAGATATGGACGGAAAACAGTCCAGCGATCCTTGAGTGTGACGTTGATGGGCATTTGACGATTCGTCTCCCACCACCATTCATCGCCCAATTGCAAGAATAGTTTCTTGTGATCCTCATCAGGAAGCATGTTGTAGATATACATACTGGTGATCTGGTTGTCTGAATTACCGATGATCCCCAGATATTCCTGTTCTAGGTAACGACCTAGTGTTAGGAAGGGAAAGTTTTCAAGTTGGGGAAGCACTTAGGTCCTCTGGGTACTGCTAAATAATCGAGATATTTAGCAACGCCAAGAGGTGGGCCATGGCCGTCTTTCTCTACCGGACAATCTCCCGTATTGATCTGACGGAGAGTCAGCCCGCTTCCCTAGTGAATTGGAACCTGCCCATGGATCGATGCGATTTCAGAATTTTCACTGGTGTGGATACAAAGGTTGAATTCGCGGTCCGTAACTTGGATCGCAAACCAATCACACTTGGTAATCGTACTCTTCGAGCAGTTATCGCAGATCGACACACAAAGGCTATCTTAGGCGAAGTCGACCTTACAGTCATCAACGCCAACAAGGGCCTGTATCAGCTCACCCTTTTGAAGACCCTGACGGCCAATTGGCCAATTGAGTCTCTTGCCTATTCCGTAGTCATTGAAGAGACTGATGGGACTGAGACTCTGTTGTTCGTTGACCAGAACCAGACAGCTCGTGGTTTCTGCGAGGTCATCCCGTCACTTCTTGCTCCTAATCAGAACACTGATACTGACAATGATTATGACTTCCCTCGCCTTCCGGCCAACCTAGTCAACACATTCCGTATTCAGCTTCAGCTGGACAACAATTCGAATCTGGAGGATGCTATCTTCCACATGCAGATTCGAACCAACCGTTCAACCACAGCAACTCTCATTGCCGATCTCACACAGGAGAATGGTGGTCTCAATCTCATTTATGAGGACGAGATGCCATACTTGGATCTGCGCTTTGGCCCACTGACCTCGATCACTGCTGATGCTGTGACCTATTACGAGATCACGGTTGAACAAGATGATGTTGAAACCGTTCTGCTTCAGGGCAGCATTCCATTCGAAGCAGGAGTTGTCACCCCATGAGTATCACAGCATCTGTAGTTGGCGTCCCTCACAATATCACGGCCAAGACTGTTGTTCCTTTGGATCGGTCGAGTCCATCTAGTGTCTCGATCACGAGGATCGCTGGTGAAACAATCACGAAATACCAGGTGGTCATCGAGGGATCAAATACTAAGGTCCATCCCGCTGACATAAACAATTCATCCGACAATCTTCTTGGTATCGCGGTCAGCAATGCTGCAAACAATTATTCTCTGGATATTCGCATCTTTGGTGAACTCTATGATCCATCCTGGACCTGGTCAGTTGGGTCGGTTTACTGTGGTGCGAATGGCATTCTGACCCAATCAAATACCCAGGGTGCTTTGCGTCGTGTGGCTCATGCAGTCTCAGCTCACACTATCATCATTGATATCAGAGATAGTGTTGAGAGCACCAGCAAGATTCTCAGCGGCTCAGCGGCTCCTGATAATTCATTGGGCAACGTGGGTGACCTGTACCTGGATACCGTCCACAGCAATCTCTATGGACCGAAGACGACCACATGGGGAAGCCCGGTCAGTCTGAAGGGTGCGGCAGGAGATACCGGTGATCAAGGCCCGCCCGGTGAATCTATTGAAAACTTCATCTATTACCCTCCAATCACTACCAATGTTTGGACTGTTGAACACAATCTTGGTTACTATCCGACCGTCGTGGTTGAAGATAGTTCGGGTTCCCAGGTATGGCCCGACGTGCGCTATCTGGACATAAATACCGTAGAAATCAGTTTCGCATACCCGACAGGAGGGCGAGCGATTCTAACCTAGGAGACGTTTCATGAAATTTGTCAATCATGTGGACCTGGGCAAGCTAGAACTGCGTAATGCAGCGATTCAGAATCTGTCCTCGGCCCCAAGCTCACCAGTAGCGGGTCAAATCTACTACGACACTGTCAGCAATGCGATTCTCGTCTGGAACGGAAGCGCTTGGACTCTTAAGGCGACTGACAGCGCAAGGCTCAACGGCCAGCTTCCTGCCTACTACCTAGATCGAACCAACCACACCGGCACTCAGCTCTCGAGCACGATCTCGGACCTTGCCACCACGGTCAAGGCTTACAAGCTGAATGAATTTGGTGCACCAGTTGCATCGGTTGATCTCAATTCCCAGCGCATCACGGGTCTCGCAGATCCGCAGAGCGCACAGGATGCCGCCACTCAGAACTACGTCTTGACGCAGGTCCAGGCCTCTGCGGCTGGTATCGATAGCAAGCCAAGTGTCCGTATCGCAGCAACCGCTAATATCACCCTGTCGGGTACTCAGACCATTGATGGTGTGACCCTTTCGGTTGGTGATCGCGTCCTTGTAACGGCACAGACTACTGCTTCGACCAATGGCGTCTACATTGTCGCTTCAGGCGCATGGGCAAGAGCTCTTGATGCTGACCAGACGGGTGAAATTACCCCTGGTGCATTCTGGTTCGTTGAAGAAGGTACTAGCTACGGTAAGACTCAGTGGCGTTGTAACAACACAGGTACGATCACACTTGGTACCACGTCAATCACCATTATCCAGTTTGGCGCAGCAAGCATCTATACTGCATCGCTTGGTGTTCAGCTGGTTGGTTCGGACTTCCGTGCCAACGTTGTTTCCAATGGTGGTATCCAGGCAGTCTCCGGTGGTCTTCAGATCGATACGTCGATTGTTACTCGTTCGTTTAGTGCGGCCGTAGGTGACGGAACCGCGACAAGCTATAACGTCGACCATAACCTTGGTACTCGTGACGTTAGCGTAGAGGTTTACACCAACAGCGGATCATATGATTCGGTGATTGCTGACATTACTCGTCCAAGCACCTCCAGGGTCACTGTCGTTTTTGCTACGGCACCGTCTTCAAACGCATATCGCGTAGTGATTCGCGGCTAATAGGTGGGGTTGATTAATGAAAGTTGTAGGCAGTCTCACTCGCGCGAGTGACTCACAGGATGCATTCACTAATGCATTCACAAAGCTCACTGATGTGACGTCCTACGTTGTTGGTGATGCCAACAAGATTGTTCAGGTTAATTCATCTGGTACCGGTATTCAATATGGCAACGTGCTGGGAACAGCCTCCGTTGCCAATACCGGTACAAGCGGCACAGCCCTTCCATTCCTGGACGGTGCGAACACTTGGTCTGCAAATCAGATCTTTGGTGCAATCTCGGCGACCGCATCAAGTGCGACGCCGATCACAGTTACCCAATCACTAGCCTCTAGCAATGCCGCGTCCGTCCTTGATCTTTCGACGACTTGGAATACCACCGGTACGCCAATTGCTATTAAGCTCAACGTAACCGATACGGCGAGTAATGCCAATTCACTCCTAATAGACCTGCAGGTTGCGGCATCGAGCAAATTCAAAGTTTCTAAGGCAGGTGATGTCACCGCGGGCGCCTCTATCCGTGCTACCAACCATTTGGTTACTGGTGCGACCAGTGCAATTTGGTTCGATGTAAGGTCAAGAATCTATAGTCCTGCTGATGGTAATATTCAGCTGACCAATGCCGCAGTTTCTGACTTTGGTCTCCTTCAGTTTGGTGGTACGTCTAGCTCATTCCCTGCTCTGAAGCGTAGTGGTTCGCTATTGTTGGTACGACTTGCCGATGATACTGGCTATGCTGGAATCCAAGCAGGAAGTCTGGCCGCCACCAACCTTTCAAACCAAACGGTATTGAGTGCAAGCCATTCTCTGACTGGTTCGAATAGTGCTTCCATCTTCAGCTTGCTGCCTACCTGGAACACCAGTGGTACACCAACGGCAATGTTCCTTAACATCACTGATACGGCAAGCAACGCCGCATCATTGCTTATGGATCTGCAAGTTGGTGGTACCTCACAATTCAAAGTTTCCAAGGCTGGTGTTGTAACGGTCGTAGGCACTATTGGCGCCTCGAACTTCTCTGGAAGCCACTCAGGAACATCGAGTGGAACAAATACCGGTGACCAGACGACTGTTACAGGCAATGCGGGTACCGCTACTGCACTTCAGACCGGTCGTACTATCAGCATTTCGGGTGACCTGACCTATACCTCGCCGACCTTTGATGGCACTGGTAACGTAACGGCTGCTGGTACACTCGCGACAGTAAACTCCAATGTTGGAACGTTCGGATCCACTTCAGCAGTTCCAATTATCACTGTCAATGGCAAGGGTTTAATCACCGCTGTAACGACCGCGTCTCTTGGTACTGCGGCAGTTAAGAACACCGGTACTTCTGGCAATACCGTTCCGCTTCTTGATAGTGTGAATACATGGTCAGGTGCGCAGACCATCAATGCGAATCTCACACTTGGTTCCACTGGTAGCTTATATCTGGATAATGCTGCGTATATTAGAACCAAGTTGAATGCCGGAACGGCCACCAGGATGCTTGGAATAAATGCCAGCGATGCCGTGTATTTGGGTGGTATTGATGCCACCATTGCAAATATTCTGCTCGTCAGCAATGGCGTGAGCATGATGTCCGTTGCTCCTACGGCGACGACCATCTCTGGATCGGTGACGATGGGTGGTACACTCACCGTAAACGGTTCTGGTAACAATGTCATCAAGGGTCGTACCCTACTTTATGCTGATGGCACCGCGCTGTCGGCGGATTTAGGCACGACTTATGCCAATTTCCACGTAGGTAGTATTCTTGTTGGTTCTGGAGATTCCTCGGCTTCACCAACTACTGGAAACCTTCGCGCCCCGGATGGTACCGGTACTGATATTAGTGGTGCTACACTACAGATTAAGGGTGGGCGAAGCACTGGCGCGGGCACAGGTGGTCCAGTCGTCTTCATGGTTTCAGGATCCACAACCACCGGTTCTGGATCCAATAGTCCTGTGGAGCGCGCCCGTGTTACGGCTGCTGGTCTATCACTTACTGGAAATCTAGTAATCACACCAGTTGCTGATACGTCGGCAATCTCGTCGACAGGATATTCAGTAACTGGAAGCGGAACGACTTCTATTGTTGATCTAGCCGGAACCTGGAATACCACTGGCGACGTTTCAGCGATTAAGCTGAACATCACGAATACCGCAAGTGGAACCAATGCGAACCTTGTAGATCTACAGGTTGGTGGCACTTCGCAGTTCAAGGTCTCCAAAGCAGGCGCGGGTACTTTCGTTGGAGCGATCGCAGCTTCTAACTTCTCTGGTTCCCATTCAGGCACATCGAGTGGTACGAACACCGGTGATCAGACAACAATCACAGGCAATGCCGGAACAGCTACCACCCTACAAACCGGTAGAACGATTAGCATCACCGGTGATCTTGCTTATACTTCTCCGACTTTCAATGGATCGGGCAATGTAACCGCCGCCGGCACCCTTGCGACCGTGAATTCCAATGTTGGAACCTTTGGTTCCACTTCGACTGTACCAATTGTCACAGTGAATGCCAAGGGCTTGGTGACGGCCGTCACCACGGCTTCTTTGGGAACGGCCGCAGTCAAGAACACTGGTACTTCTGGCAATACCGTTCCACTTCTAGACGGAACGAACACATGGACTAATGGTCAGACTTTCTCATCGAGTGTGAATATCAATGGCGACCTAACGGTTGCCGGTACGACATTCACCATCAATGCTACCAACCTTGAAGTTTCTGATGCGATCATCTCCCTGGCCAGGAATAACAGCTCTGCCGCTGTCTCATATATTGGTATCAAGGCAGAACGTGGTTCTACTGATGCCTATCTGGTATGGGATGAAACCAACGACGTCTTTGTGGCTCAGACCGCAACGGATGATGCCCAGTCAGGTGCCGCACAGGTCCCTTTCAAGGGATCGCAGTTCATCTCAACAGTATCAACTGGCACCGCACCTCTAACGGTCGCGAGCACCACGGTTGTCACGAATCTCAATGCCGATCTTCTTGATGGTCAGCAGGGTAGTTTCTACCAGAACGCCTCAAACATCAATACCGGAACCCTGGCGGTTACGAGTGGTGGCACGGGAATTATCTCCTACACCGCCAACAACTATGTCCGCGCCGCAACCTCGACAACTCTGGAGCAGAGAACGCCAGCCCAGGTTCGTACAGATATTTCGGCGACACAATCCAGCTATGGCTCAAGTGCTCCTGTTTCGCCAAATTATGGTGACCGTTGGATCGACGACACCTCTGGAATTGAGTACGTCTATTACTATGATGGAAACTCGGCTCAGTGGGTTCAGTTTGGTTCCACGGGAACCCAGTACCAGCCAGTTTATATTCAGTCTACTCGCCCCACTAATGCCAGTGGAGCGTTCCTTTGGGTTCAGACTAATTATGGTGGTAGTGACGATTTCACCATCTGGTTTGACGACGGAACCTAAGAATAAATAGGTAAAAGCAGGAGATAATAGAATGGCTTTGAAGAATCTTATGGGTGGCGTTGCCACCGATGATGCAATCATTATGCTCCGCCGCCTATGTGATCTCATGGAATCAAATTCCATTGTCGATGTTGGTGGTCGCCAGCGCGTGATCCTTGATACTGGTTCGGTAATCTCAACAGTTTCAACAGTCACGACTGTCACCACAGTCAGCACTGTTTCGTCTGTGACCAACGTCGCCGCTGTAGCCGGTTATGATCATCGTCAGTTCATGGATGGAGCTCGTACCGCTTATAATACTGGAATTAGATCCAATCTATCTTTCAGCTAATTCAATAATTTAGAGGTTAAATCGATGACACTTCAAAACACCCTTCGGGTTCAGGTAGACAAGCCGGTCTGGGAATGGACGCGCTTCGCGCCAGCCGTGTCATCGGCTATCTCATCGTCTTGCTCACCCGATAATAGCAAGTTCAATCCGAACAATGGTCGCTATATCTACTACATGATCGCAGCCGCCAGCTTCTGGCGCTACGACACCTGGACGGATACCTATCTTCAGCTTGCCAGTCCTCCAACCGCTCCAACTGGTTGGTCAACCATGCGATTTGGTGGTGGTCAAGGTTTCAAGAATCGTGTTCTATCAGCCACGGGAGCAACCCTGACAGCCGGTCTATATGGTGACACCTTGATCGGTTACGATGTTCGCATCACCGGCGGCACAGGTTCTGGTCAGCGCCGTGTTATCACCGATATTGCTGACGCAGTGGTAGGTGATTCTGGCGTGGTCACGACTGCAACTACCAGTGTTCTCACCGATTCAACCAAGGCATGGACTATCAATCAGTGGGTCGGGTATATGGTCCGTATCACCTTTGGTTCTGGTCTGAACATCATTCGTAAGATTATCTCGAACACCGCGACTACGGTCACAACTGTAGACGCGACTCAGTATGCTTATGATTTTGAATGCAACCCGGCACCTATGACCGGCGTATCGGCTACTGCTGGTTCACAGTCCTTCTATAGCATTGAATCGTCAGTCATGACTGTTGATACCGCTTGGGATACCGCTCCAGATGCTACCTCGCGCTTCACGATTGTTAGTGGTTCAATCTACATGCTCTCGAGTGCGGCCGCAGCCCCATTTTATACCTTCCAGCAATATGACGTGGCGAGCGACACGTGGTATGTTCGCAACGCCACAGCTACCATGCTCAACGCAGCCGCTACTGATTGCCGTCTAGAGCGCGTTGGTGATAATGCGAGCGTATGGGAACGCGGAAAAGCCTCTGCAGGCTCCGCAACCACCCTACAAGACTCCACCAAGCAGTGGGCTACGAATCAATGGGCTGGCTATAATGTTCGCATCTTCTCGGGTACTGGTAGGGGCGTTCTGCGAGCCATCAGTGCAAATACTACAGACACCCTGACGATTGCGAGTGGCACCGCTCTTGATTCCACCTCATATTACTTCATTGAAGGTTATGACACCGGTGCGGTGTCAAGCTCTACCTCGACTGTCGTAACTGATTCCACAAAGGCCTGGCCCACCAATCGTTGGGCCAACTTCAACCTGGTGATCACGGACGGTACGGGTGCAGGACAGTCACAGACGATTGCGAGCAACACTGGTACGACCATCACAGTAGTGAAGGCGTTTGGTACGAGTCCTGATTCGACGAGCAGGTATTCTATTCGTGGTGACTCGGATAAGATGTGGGTTGCTTTTGGTGGTTATAGCCAGATGTTCCATCAGGATCTTGAGACTGATCTGATGACGGTCAGCCGCCAGCTTGACTGTGGTGTGGCTCGCATTGGCTCTGCCCAATATTCCGATTATCCAGCCGTAGCGATTACAACTGGAACGGTTTCCGCCGCAGTGGTTACCGTGACTACGGCTGTAGCTCACAACTTTAAGACTGG
>JAOYMO020032431.1:0-12411 GCA_025802455.2 Iodosphaeria phyllophila | reverse complement strand
GATCATCGTGGTCGTCGTATTGCTCTACCTGCGCAACCGCTGACGGCTGGGACCAGACCCAGCCGGGGCGCACCAGGCTTCGAGGCTCGTCGCTGGCGCTCCTCACACCTCAGCCACCGGAGGTGGCCGCCGCCCTCCACCCCCCGGCCGCGGTCGGCTGGATGGACGCCAAGGGCGACGGCGAGTGGGGCATCGCGCTGCGCTCGGCCCGCGAGCTTCGGCCCCGCACCGGTGGTTGAGGAAGGACGAAGTCCTGTCTCGAAACCTCCAAGCGTCCGCTGGAACTCGATCAACGCCAGTGCCACACGTGAATTCCATGTCTCAGAACGCGTGTAAAGCATCTCATGAGCCTCGACTCCATCATAACTTCTCACTCCTCACACACCGGCTCAACCCCACAATGACCGCCACAAACGCCTTGAAAGCCAGCGTCAGCGCCCAGATCAAGCACTTGAACCCGAAGCTGATCAGCTTCAGCACCATCCGCGTCGTGCCAGGCAACTTATCCCGGTCCCGCTCATGGATATCCAGCTTCTTGCCCAGACTGCTGGTCTGGCTCTCGAGATCCAGCTCCAGCTCCTCCAGCTTGCTGCGCTTGTTCTTGCTTGCCTTCCCCCCGCCACCGCTGCTGTTCTCGCCGCTCCCGTTCCCTAGGATGCTGCCGAGGAAACTCCCCCGCCCGTTGCTGTCGCGATTCATCGCCTGGCTGCTGCTTCGCCCTGAAGCCCGACTGTCGCGCAGCTGCGCGGGCGGCGGAGGTGGCGGAGGGGGTTCGAAGAGCTCGGCTGTGCCGAGACCGTTTTTCTTCTCGTCTGCGTTCGCGACGATCAGGAGTGCGCAAACAGCTACGTCGGGTAGGTAATGGCTGTCCACGCGGCCAGCGACCAGGGTGTCGAGTTCGAGCCAGCCCCCGCCGGTACCTTTCCGTACGAGTCGCGCGAGGTGGTTCGCCGACTCATTGTGCTCCAGTATGTATTCAACCCGGCTCCATGCCGGATTGCGCTCGATGGCCACGCGGAAAGGGGTGACCAGCGCCGGGTGCACCAGAAAATAGGTCGCGCTGTCCTCGTCCCAGACCAGGCGCGCGCACTCACGCTCTGCGACCTCGACGGCTTGGGCGTCGTCTGGGCGCTCGAGCGCCACTCGTGCTGCAGCTGAGGGGTAGAGTAGGGTGATCAGGCCGTCGTGGGGAGGTAGACGGCGGGAATCTTCTTCCAGTATCGTGGTGAGGACCTCATGCCACCCGCTCTGGGCTTTGTCTTCGCGCAGAGCCGCCAGGAGACCGCTCGTAGGCGAGCCGCTTCCCGATCCCGAGGATCTCGATCTCGGGTCGTCGTTGCGACACAGTTTACTGGGATCATGGCGGTTGAGCTCTATCTTAGCCGAGGCGGAGGTCGGGTTAATGCGCATGTGGTAGACGGGTTGCTGGGATGCGGACGATAGGCGATAGATCGGCGTATCCCGCTCCGCGCTGAGCTCCATGCAGTACTTTTTCCCCGTGGTCGGCGTGGCTTTCCATCCATTCGCTGCTTTCCAGTACTCCTTGAGCGAGTTGTTTGTGCTCACGGTCGGAGTTGCGGGCCGTTCCTGAGGGATCTGGCTGTTGGTGCCGCTGTTACCGCGGGGTCGTTGGGGCCATTGCTGTTGCGCAGACTGTGCGCTCCAGGGACTGAATAGCGGGGGGCTCTGAGGCCCCGCTTCGGACTCGTCAGGGTGCTGGTTGGCGAGCACGTGAGACTGGCGGCTGATGATGGTGCGTGGGATGTGCGCAGTATTTGTCTCCGTGGGAAAGTATTGCTGCCTATCTGGTGGCAGGTCGTGGTTGTATTGAGGGAAAATGGACCGGACAGGTTGATGTTGTTCTTGCTGCTCAACCCATGTTCCTGCTGCCGAGGATGAGGAGCGCGGATCCTCCAACGGCGGCTTGGCTATGGAACTCCTTATACTATGTCCGTAATTCGGATTCGGGTGGCTGCTGGGCCCCGGCGCATCTGAACCGCGTTCAGGATAGAACGCCGGTGGTGGTGAAGCTACTCGGCTCCCTATAGAAGTAGAAGTGGCCGGGCGTACTGAGGGAGGAGCTTGACGTGGCGCCGGCGGCGGAGAGGGTACTGTAGACAGTTTAGAAGAGGACGGCCCAGCCACGGGTGTGGAGGCATCCAGAATGAAATTCACGTCCTCGCCACGTTCCCAGTCCTCAGTAGATATCGATGGCCGGCCCGTAGTCCGCTGGGGACTCATCTCGATCGATGTCTTCTGATGTTGTATTGAAGACTGTGGAGTAGCAACGCGGGGCTGCGGTGTCGTGGTTCGCGAATGCGGTGCTGTTGCTTTCCGGGATGGGGGTCGTGTCGAGGTGCTTGCGTTGTTTGTGCTGGGGAATAGGGAGAAGCTCCCACCCCCGGGTGCTGCTCCATTAGATGCCATCGATCTTGTATCTTGAGGACACAAGGCTATTTTTGGTTTTTATTTTCCCGTCTCTTTATATTGTCGACCGTCTACCACTCGTTCGGTATTACCCCTTGCCTGTACTTCTCCTTTCTTATCCTCCCCACTTCCGCCGTCTCGTAGATATCGCTTCAGATGTCCCCACCTATGAAGAAATACTTGTAAACCGAGGGTTAAACCAGTAATCCTTCAGATGTCTTTTATCATGAATTAGATATCTTACTAACGAAACAAAGGTTTGAGTAGATAACCAGAAATATATTATGTTCGCGAAGCTGCATCCAAAACCCCGAGCGATGAAAGTAGGTAGATTAATCAGAAGAGAATGAAGGTAGTATTGTAACAGTCCTTCTCCTCCCAGAGGCCAAATCATACAGCGCAACAATAATGAGTGGGGAAGCGAAGTTGTACCAGTATGAACTGCCGACTGTCAGCTAGTAATAGCTGCCGGTATCGTCAAGAGGCACACAAGAAAAGAGGAGGAAAAAGCAAAACATAAAAAAGTGCTAAGGCACACAGGAGAGAAACCACCGAGACTGGGTCCGGGCCCAGAGAGGAGGAGGGGGAAAGTCAGCTTGAAGTCACCTACACAGAGAAGAGAAGTGCCGGTGAAAAATCGATTTCTCCTTGCAGGTACCTCCAACTAGTTTTCCATTTGTTCCTGCCACGGACCGGTGACCCCACACGAACACATCCTTGAAGGCTATCGACGCATGCATCATGAATCTGACAAACAAGCGCCTATAGCTACGGCATCACTGGCCAGTTGATCTAGAAGCTGTTTGTCGGACAAAGTTTACGGCTTCATCAGCTCTCGTGACTTGTCTCAAAACGAGCGATTGCCGTTCTCGGCTTCTG
This sequence comes from Iodosphaeria phyllophila, assembly GCA_025802455.2. Lineage (NCBI taxonomy): Eukaryota > Fungi > Ascomycota > Sordariomycetes > Amphisphaeriales > Iodosphaeriaceae > Iodosphaeria > Iodosphaeria phyllophila. The sequence continues at coordinate 9,105 of JAOYMO020032431.1, read as the reverse complement.
AGCACAGAACAACTTGTTTGCAAAACGACATCTGAAGATCTCAATGGCAGCTTGTCTCCCCAAGCCCATATCTGTCACCAACACCAAAAAGGCAAAAACGGTACCTCGACAAGTCAGACAGGGTACACAAGCCGTGCAGTTCGCATATCGGTATCTGCAGGACTTGCTTAACCGCCGTCTTTCTGGCCATCCATAAAATCCAATCCCACGCGATTCCCTCCATCCAGCCAGCAGCCCAACCTATCCCCGGGAACTGCTTGGGTGGGCAGAGCTAAAAATAGGATTCGCTGCTGGCGCGCGGCGGCTATTAGGCATGTTGAATGGCGTGATGGACTATCTGATTGGCTGGTGGTGTGCCGCCCCGCGCGCAGACGTGGTTGCGCGGTTATTTGTTCTGCGCGGTGCTGCAGTGTGCTGGCAGAAGGATGTGAGTGGAAAACTCATGATTGCGTGACGGGAATGTCTGTTCTAGCGGTGGCGAGTGATCAGAATGCGATTCGCAGCGATTCGCAAAACGAGTATATCCCGGTTCTTTATGGCCTTCGGGCTGCTTCAAAAGCATGACCCTGGTTTCCATGGGGAACGATTGTGAGTGAGCCCCTCTGTTGAAGCTTCAGCTTCCACTACGCTCTGCATTGAACATCCCGGATAGTGCCGCTGCGATATAGGAGCAATCCCTGGACACTTCTCCGCAGTGCTTACGAAGTAGACTCATTGTAATGGTGGGGGGGGGGGGTTAACCTCCTTTCATCGGCGCCCCAATAGGTATCCTCTCACAAAAGTCCCCCCTTCGATTTTCGCAGTCACATTCGATAAGAGCCAGAGAAAAAGGCGCGATTGATTCCAACTCCAAGGAACCGGCATCATCGTTATACTGGAAGCAAAATCCACTGCACTTTCATGGCTAGGACTTGGGCATTCAATTCCATTAAAGTTCAAATTGGAATTTCTGCCCATGATCGATAGGATTACTCTAGGTCAACATGACATATTCTATGTTATCTTTTGCGCTCCCGCACCTTGAGCTTCTTCCCTGCTCTCGTAGTTCCCCCTATAGTCTGGGTTTTGGACATGCGCGCCCGCTGTAAGTCTAGTTCATCCTCTGCCTTGACGAGAGTTTTCAGTTTCTTGCGTGCCGTCTGTAGTCGTCGCTGCAACTTCTGAACAAGCCGTTGTCGATGTTCAGCGCGTGTTCTTTCTTGGGCTCCCTGGCCGTTCTTGGCTTCATCAGAATCGCTCTCCTCGTCTGCCTTGGTTTGAATCTTCTCATCCCGGTCCGTAATATCCTCAGCAAATACGATCTTTCTTGTGGCTTTTCTCCCGTTCCCTTTCATCTTCTTCCCTCTTGCTGCTGATCTTTCTTCCCCTCCACCATCATCACTGTCTTCATCATCATCATCATCATCATCATCATCATCATCATCATCATCATTCTTCGCTTCCGACCTGTTCAAATCGCCCCTCAAACACACGAGTCGTTCTTCCAACGCGTTTGCCTCCTTCATGGCGACGTTCCGCGCGGTCCGCAGGTATGCCATATCTTGAGTTTTCAATAGCCGCGCCACATCCATCTCCATAGCCCGATTCCCTCTGTCCCCCGCCACTTTCCCATCCCAGCGTTTCTGGCCGCGGCTCGCATTCGACGATGCGGACGACGGGCCTTGTCGCGACAGCATGCCGAAGTAGAACTCATCTTCGTTCTTCTCGCTCGCTTTGCGCTTCAGCGCCTTGAGCTGCTTTTTCTTCTTGTTGAAATCCGCCGCTCGGAGAGAGTCTGGTCGGCTATTGTATTAGAATGCGTTGATGGGCGAAAAGAGAGGCGCAGAGCGCAAGGCTAGAACGTACAGTCTTTATGTTTCTCCAGCAGTCCAAATCGTGCGCGTGATGATGGCTGGGCGCGCTCTTGGTGCGAGAGCGAGCGCCCTGGGTGGGCGTTGCGTAGGGATGACATTGCCAACAATGGGTCTTTGGTTGCGAAAGTTGACCTGCTCTTGGCGGGATGGGATTCCGACTAGACGGGTGCCGAGTCCTGCTGTCTTGAAAGCGTACTCGCTGGATGGATAATGGCGTGATGGGGTTCAAAATAAGGGCGGGTCATGATTTGGGATAGGATTCCGCATCCACCTCTTTTCTCCCATACCCACGTCAGACTTGACTGGCCATGAGATTTTTCTTTGGTGGATCCAGAATATTCTGCCGGCCTTCACCGCTTCCTAGGCATCTCTACCTCCGTACGGTCTGTACCCTCGACAGTTGAGTAGGTCTGTTGACTACTGTGTAAACCAAATCTAGTTCTCTCAGAATTTACGAGATGCTGATACCGCCAGCTGTCCAGCAGTCCCAGGTCTGCCAGGTGGGCTCATCCGGCATCAATGTGACTGATTGGCACAGCAAATTCACGGCAAGTAAGAAGCAGAATTTGATTGGATCTCCTCTCTACCACCTATCAGGATGGGAAAATAAATGCTGCGAACTTCCTACAGACCCTCCATCAGCACTGAAGGATACCACTGAAGTCCGCGAAAGGAGTCTCGTCTCCACTCAGCTGCGAAGCGGCCTGCCCGCTCGCAGTCCATTGGGGCTACGTAACAAAGGGACATACCCAAATGTACCAGTACAATAGTGAGATGACGGTATGGCGGTATGTAGAGCATTGCGTGTACCCAATACTCGCTAGTCTAGCTTGCAACAGAGCGAATCTCTCCAGGAGATACGACTGCCGCTGCAAGCCACACAAAAACCTCAGTCCCTCGAAAAACCCAAGATCACAACCTTAGGTCGTGCGGTAGACCATCTTGATCCACAAATGGAGTTTCTGGTTGCGATATCTCACATAGAGAACAGGCTCAAAAACGGCCAACGAAAGAAAGAATTCATGGAGCTTAAGAAAATGGCGAAGGAAGGTCATAAGTACAGTCAACGGAACGAAATAGACAAGATTCGCGATATGACTGAAGATGGCAAGGTTGCGCTCCTCTTTACTCACCGGAGTGAACTCCCAAATTATGCGAAGATATTTGGCGTTGAAAATGCGGAGGACCTTTTTCTTGAGATAGGGGAGGTGCAAGTTCTTCTAGTGAAGTGTTCATAAGGACTGCGATATTCCGAAAGTCTGGAAGCATACGGGCTTCCTCGAGCGATGCATGCGAACGACGACTTGGTGCGTCACAACCTCAACTGACGACACTCTGCAAGAGAGGGGTTGATGCCTTGAAGCATATCAGACCACGGATCCCCAATATTTAGACAGTCATTGTTGGAGACCGTCTCCAGCTGCATTCTTGGGGATGATCAGGCACTGGACAGAAAAGCCCAATCGATATCGAGATCATTGTTGCGGTAGGCGATAGAAAGGGGCTGGAGAGAGAGTCTCTGAAGGAATGATCTTAGGGTGGGTGATCAGGCAAAGCTGAGTGAGACCAAAATCGATGTCGACTACAATACGAGCCGACACAAAAGGTATGGACATTCAAGTAATATTCGGGTTGGCAGCTTCTTAGATTTCCTTTTACTCTTCTTCAAACTTACCGGTATATTGTACGTAAATAGAATTCAAGACAACCTCATGATACGCTTGACTTTGCCTTAGGATACCAAAGCTCGGTGACGTATCCGCGCTGAGTATGACAAAGTGTCTGAAGAGTAACACATTGTCCTGGCGTCGCACAATCTTACAGAGCGCATGGTGAAACGCCTGAGTCTCTTCTAAGACTTCAACGATATACAATCCCGTCTCATGATCAACCGCAAGGGACTTTCTCATGGCTCCGAATACGCTGAACCTCAACTCAGCAACATTGCACATTTTGATATTGAGCACGTGAGGTCCCTTGAGAAACCACATGATATGGTATCTCCCGTACCGATAAGTACGGCGTCAAAGTAGATTTACCTGCGCGCCTGGTGGAGGCAGGGTTGGTTCACGAAGGATATAGTCGGCGTTTTCATCTTATGAGCCCGCCTCGCTAACGCCAGATCTTCCCCCGTGACGAACCACCTATCCTAAGTTTCCGGTGGACCCGGGCATGAGTCACAGAATCCCACGAACCCGAGGTTCTGAACCAGCTTTTATTACTGTCCTTACACGCTTCCACTTGGGTGAACCCAGTCCTCATGGCCCTTCTACGTGGAATGCGCTCCCCCCGTTGTAGTTTTGTTTCCAGCTTGCACTTGAACACGAAATGTCAGCTAAAGATCCTTACGCATCTGATTCATACGCACGTAATGCGAAACAAACCACGCGAGGAAAGGATGGGGAACGGGAGCAGGCACATACTTGTCAAACTTTGGATATAGGCTTTATCCTTGTCAAGCCACTCGTTCAGCATGGACTCGATTTCGGTATTAGTCATGTCCCTCTTATTCTTCTTCTTCCACGCTAGGCTAGAAGAACATGCTGTAATCTTTTCAAAATAATACGAGTGCGCGGTCGTGTCAAGTCCGAACTGGCCACCGTTGCAGTTTAGATTTGCGTTGCCCGTGCAAATCTTGGCATCGCTCGTGGTAAAGTCAACCGTTTCGGCCTGTATTGCAAAAGATCCAAGAATCATAAGCGTTCATTCAAGCACCCTTCGTGAGAATTACAATGCATAGCACAGGTAGCATTGTACAGGATCATTCAGAGGCCAACTCACGGTACCAGTATACCACCAATACTCGGAGCTTGTATGTCTATATCCCATCCACACCGGTGGCAACCTCGGCACGGGGTCATCAAGGTGAGTTGCGCGGTATTCTGCACCGACTTGGTTCGTCACGAGGTCGGCAAAGACGTTATTTCCAACTCGTGGGGACCCGTACGTCCATAGATCACATGCGTATCCCTGGACCCGAAGATATGCTGCCGCTATTGTGGCAACAGCGGCCCCGAGCGAGTGGCCTGTGACAAGAATACTATAACTTGGGTTATTCGCCATGGCAGTTTCAACACCAGAGAACAGCGTTGATTTCGCTTCAACGAATTGAGCATAGAAACCTGAATGAATTTTCACTTTATCCGCAATATCGTTAACGGCAGTGAACAAGAAATCGAAACTGATAGAACTGGGCGGTTAGATCCTGCTTGGTCCCTCTTCTTTATTTCCCTTCCCCTCTAATGAGTGCGCTCCACTCCATGACAGCCCTGTGCAACAGCAAGCAGTTGTGGGGGTAGAGCAATGTTAACACGTGACAATTCATGATAACCTCGATGAAGAAGAGAGATAGACCGAGTTGAGTCTAAGTGGTAGGGTGCGGGTGCCGGACATCTGTGCTCGTAACAATTCGATGGGATTGGAGCACCTCGACTTTAGCAACCTAAGGGAAATACAACGTACTTAACAATCCAATCCCGGACGGAAGTAGTGCCCCGGAAAGCGACCACGATGAGTTCTGTTGTTGGATCTACAGCTACGTAGAATTCAACATCCGTTGTTGCCCCACTGATGAAATTAGCTTCGATAAGCAAAGACGAGGTTCGAGGTGATCTAGACTAACGCAAAGCTGGTGATGATTGTGGCATTGGCTGATTCCACGCCAGGACAGGCATCATCCGAACATGTGATGCTATTGCCCGCTGACGCGCCGCCGTTGCAGTAAGCCGCTGCAGCATACTGTGCATAATATTCAAAGTTTGTGAGATCCGTACTGGTAACAGATACAGTGTCTGCAAATTTGAAATTGTTTAAGCGATGTTTCTCTTATGAAGCAAGCGAAGAACTAGAGAACTTAGAGCTTTTACCTCGAGGGAGTCGCAATCCTACGGGTCCAGCTGATACTACCCATGTGGTAAAAGCTGCCATTATCAGAGCTTTGAATGATCCGAACATTGTAGTAAACCGAATAATCGAACGACCGATTAAAGAAAGAGTGTAAAAATAAATGAGTGTGAACTGCCTACCAGAACCAAAGGCACGTGGGTCGTGTTTGGCAGACTTTCCTCACCTTGGAAAATCGGGGGGCCGCAACTAATATACACTGATGCTCCCCCCCTTTCTCCATGCCAAGTCGGTCATCCAAATATTACGTACTTGCAAGCTCTTCATACTCCGAGTACCATGATGGCGAGAAGAAATAGATCGGCAGTTGCAGACGGAAGGCTAGAGGGAACGATGTGCCGCAGTTCATCAAATTCTGATTATATTGGCTATCAAGATATGTCGTCGCATTGTTGACCCTAATCGATGTGAATATCGGTGATTTAGGCGCAGAATACGAGGATGAAGTGAAGACTGCCGACATCTATTGTAGTATTGTAGATACCAGAAATAAACTCCTAGTCAAAATACGGTAAAGTTTCGAAACCAGAAAAGTCACAAACATTGGAAAACCACACAGGGTTGCGACCTGACCGTCATGCGCAGCATAATCCGGTTGGATTTCTTAGTACTGTGTAGTTCGGTGGACTTCTATTGCCATCCCTGGATCTAGAGAATCCAGGTATTTTAGGTGCGCATCTGTATATGCCTGCAGCAAACCCCAGATTTCAAGTGAGCGGGTACGAATGGTAAGTCAGACCTGGGGGGTAGGGATCCGGGAAGTTAGTGGTCGTAGAAACCCCGAAGACATCCATGGGATCTCCTTGCGGCAAAGTCCAGGAACAGTCCAGAGTGCCGGTACGTGTTTGACGCCTGTTAAGAACGCGAGTCTAGCGTGGGAAGTATATAATGCACCATTGATGCCTTGCGAAACTTCTGTTTCAACTCCGCGACTGCGTAGACTATACTGCGGTCGGCTCTTTGCTTGGTTGTGGCTCTACACGATGACGCTTCCATTTAACGCGTGATGCTTTGGCGCTAAGAAAGAAAAAGCCGAAAGGCAGAGAGGTGCCAGTAGCTTATCCCTTGTGACGCGATTCAAGCGAACACCGAAGTTAGTCGTTCCTAAACTAGGCCCTTCCACCAGTTTCGTGATGCAATCAAGCAACACTAGACGTTCCTAGGTCTCCAACATTAGATTTGGCTCATGATTTTGTAAACTTTTCACGTAACGCCTCTGAATCTTGGCTTATTACCGCGTGGAATCGCTGAGAGATATATTAACTGTTGCGTTTTGTCTTCTTCTCGCTTATTAACTGCGGCGCTTTACTGTTCATTTAGTTTATCTGTCCCATCTCTAGCAAAGTCTTTGATATTCCCTGTACCTTCGTTTTCTCTCACAGTAATTACTCGAAACGGGTTTTCTTCTCTCCATGGGTCGAAATCTAAGTTCCTACGCTTGCGTAGTTTCGAACTCAGTCGTCATGCACTTTGGGGTTTCTCTAAAATCAACTGGGTTCGGAACAGTTACAGACTGGAGCTACTGCTTCGTGTTCTTGAAATGTAATTGTCAGGTTGGAGGCAAGTCGGTACAGGTGACGCATCTGCCTTATTTCAGAATTAAAGAAGAGCACTTTTCCGGTTGTTTCAGAATTGATCGCGAGATCGTCGAATTCATTCCTATGTGATGGGTATCAATCAAAAGCTCCGCCCTAAATTATACATATAAGACACAAGTAAACAATCATGTAGTCAAAGAAACATCCAGGCCATGTTTTGCCCCCCCTCCCATATGCTTGAAAGTCCTCCTGTTCTCATCCTTAACTCCATGCTATGAACAAACTGTCCATATCTGCACCTCCAATATTTTATCCGTTACCCGGTTACTGTCCCATCCCCGCTGGCAAAACCGTCAAGTAAAATGCACTGCTCTTCATGTATCCCTCCAGCTCTGCTTTGTACTGATAGCAGCCCGGCTCTTTAGGCACAGGCAGTCTGACTTTTCCTTGGGCATCCGCTTTTGCTCCCTTGATAGGATTACCCATGACCGCTCCACTAGCCGGTTTGGTCCAATTGTCGCGTATCGTGCCACGGGTGCGAGTGATAGTCAACTCAACGTGTTCTGGCTCGATGCCCCCCTCAGATTCGCTGCTGATCGCCGGCGCTTCGACAACGGCATACTCTGGAAAGACTTTCAGGAATCCCTCTTTGCGAAACCCATCGAATGCCCAGAGACTCTCTTCATCACCTCGTGCTCTGTGCTGGCATCCACCGGTAGACACATGCTGGTGTCCACTCAATAAGGCCCAATACTCCATTCCAGACTCTTTGGTATCAGCAATCTGCTCAATGAAGTAGTCCTCGAAGCGCTCGATCCAGGTGCCCTTGGTGGTGAATCCAGCGATTCGACCTGCGGCTATTAACTGCGTAGTCAGGGTCCCGCCTCCAATAGACATTTGCGACGAGATATCGGAGCTGTTCGTTCCATCGCATTTATGTGGCGAAGGCCGGATGCTGAGAGATGCCGAGTAAGGCGAATTGATGGATGTGAGGTTCAGCGCAGGGAGCGGGCCGGAAGAGACGCAACCTTCAAAGATGGTCCCCTCATAATCGCGTCCTTCAACGCGGAAACGAGCGCTTGTTTCTGTAGGGGAGACAGGGGATCCACAGCTTATCGATCCGACGGTGGCGACAGTTGGGGATGGAATGCCGCAGGTTAGCCCTTGAATTTCCCAAGATGTGGCAGCATCGGAAAGACACGAGGTTACTGTGGCCGTTGTAGTGGAGATTGGTGTTATTCTAGTTATATCGGTGGTTGTTGACGCTGTCACCACGATCGTTTGAGTTTGTGTTGTGGTAATATCCTGGGTGTTGTCGAGATCCAGGAGGCAGAGGCAGCCTGTTGAGAGAACGACAGATTTGGCTTCATCGCTGGCACCACTGACTCCTAGGATACTGGGTATCAAAGGGAGTGCATCATTTGAAAAGGGCTGTGAACTAGGTGTAGTGTCGGCGCTGATACTGCGCGTCTTATATTCCACATGGGTCTGAAGTGAGGTAGTTGATGTACTGGTGCACTAGTGGGGCGCGTTAGTAAGCGAACCGGAGTATACAGTCCTCAGGACCCTGTATTTGGCACAGCATTTACAAGTATCCATGTGAAGTCCACTCACTGTAACCCCTATAGTAGAAGTGATTGTTGATAACTTGACTGATTCTGTAACAGTCGCCGCCGCTAGAATAAATGTTGATTTCGTTGTCACGGTGATGGTAGCGGTCTCAGTATGATCCGGATGAATGAAGGAGGCTGGAAGATATCGCTGGCAAAACTCTATGGCTTCCGTGATAGATTGCGCGTCGTCGAGAAGTG
>JAOYMO020032347.1:0-12983 GCA_025802455.2 Iodosphaeria phyllophila | reverse complement strand
GGAGAAAAGGTATCGTTTCCTTGAGAACCCCAAGATACTGGTGGCTTTTAAAATTTACTAACTATATCGTAGGCATCGTGGGCGACACAGCTGGCAGATACGATTAGGAAGGAGGTTAAGAGGGGAATATTCTCCGAATACTTGGTAGGCGGCTGCTGTAAGGCTAACGCCGATGCCATCAAGGGTTTAAGGGAAGAGCTGCGGCCTAATCCATTGAGCGCTGTCAATAGATGATAGTCTGATGTATGCAATCAAGAACCAAGGCTCACCACCTCTCATCTCTCATTTTGGGACTCTAACAAGCTTCTTGATCTTGCCATCTCGGTTCTGTGGAATGACTGTTCCAATATCGGTAGGAAACAAACTGGAAGGGGTTGCCATAAGAGTAATCCGCAACGCTCCGTGGTACCGCCGTTCGAGCCGAGCTTGGAAGAATAACAAAATGCTACAGTAAGTGGACAAAAATTCCGAGCAAAGTAGTAATTCGCACCAAAATGCCCGATTTCAACGCGGAAATTTCGTTAGACTACCACCGCGTGTCTGCCGTCGTAGGTCTATTGGGCGGAGCCCGCATTCAATTGAGCGGAGCGAGTTTTCGCGTTCTCGGAATTCCATCCCCGCCTTTTCTAAAGTTTGCAGGCGAACCCCTTCTAATTGATAGGACAGCTGCCGACAGACTTTTCAGCACAGCGAAAGAAGCACATTAGGAAGACATACTTCCTTCCGCGTAGCTTCGGAGAAGGTCCACCTAGGTCAAGATCCGGTTTTGCCTTATCTCCCCATAAGAAAACAATTAATTGCCCGAAAAAACTTCTGCATCCCGAGGGATTGAAAGCATTGCGTGATTTATAGATTGCGATGGCGAAGGGACCGTCCGCGAGTCAGGGACAAATAGCTGTACCTGCGGTCTTCGTATGGCGAATGAGAGCCACTCAGCAATGGGTAAATGAGGATGACGAAGGAAAATTATGAAAATGATTTCAATGTGCAGGCCTCCAGAGAGATTTGACCCGAGAAGATGCAGTATATAATTCCAATGGCAGCCTTGAACTTTTCTCAATGGATTGTTTGCTGCAATCGTTCTGATGTGGCCTATCAGATGGTTTGAGGAAGAAACTTCTTGAACTAGACACCCAAACAGGAGAAGAAGACCGTTATACTAAACGGATCGAACAAATTTGCTGTTTAACCGGGTAGATATGGCAGATCAAGACCCCGAAAGCAACCGAAGAGTAGGATGGCTTCACCACGATGATACCCACTCAGATGAACAGAAGCGCATCGTCGAGCTCGAAACCACGACCAGATCTGGAGGCCATGGCTCGACGCAGCGACGGTTAAAGAACTATCAAGTTACCATGATCGGGTTCAGTAGCGGCATTGGGACAGGACTGTTCATCGGAGCCGGGTCGGCATGCGCGAGCGCGGGCCCGGCGGGCTTGCTATTGGCGTATATTATCGTGGGCGCGGTACTGTGGTGTGTGATGCAGAGTATTGGGGAGATGGCAACCTTGGTATGTTCAAAAACTCACACGAGAGGGGGTTGATGGGGTTTAGCCATGAATATGAACAAAACAAGAAAGAAAGAGAGTAGCCGTTTCAACTAACCTTATCTGCCGACCTACATAGTTCCCAACCGCGGGATCATTCCCACACTTCGCGACCCGCTTCATCGACCCGGCCGTGGGTTTCTCCCTCGCTATCTCGTACGGATACTGCTACACGATCGCCATAGCGAGCGAGTGCTCCGCGGCTGCGATTTTGGTATCCTATTGGTCCGATATTTCTGTCGCAGTCGTCATCAGTATCTCCCTCATCCTCATCCTGGCCACCAACCTATGCAGCGTGCGCTTCTTCAGGGAGACCGAGGTCGTCTCGGGTGCTATCAAGGTGCTTTGCTTCCTGGGCCTGGTGGTTGTAGCTATTGTCATCACCGCCGGCGGCGGGCCGAACCACCAGACCATCGGGTTCCGGTATTGGCACGATCCGGGGGCCTTCACGCATTATGATGGGATCGGGGGCGCGACTGGGGGCTTTTTAGGGTTTCTGTCGGCGCTGGTAAATGCCAGCTTCTCCTTTGTCGGTGTCGAGACAGTCGTGACCGCGGCGGCCGAGTCCATGAACCCACACTCAGCCATCCCCAAGGCCACGAAACGCGTCACCTACCGCATAGCCTTCTTCTACTGGCTAGGCGCGCTCCTCATCGGCATGATCGTCGACTCACACAACGCCAATCTCGTCTCGGATACTGGCAACGCCAACTCGAGCCCTTGGGTTATTGCCATCAAAGCGGCGGGGATCCAATTTTTGCCGAGCATTGTGAACGCGTGTATATTGGTGTCAGCCTGGAGCGCGGGCAATGCTTATTGCTGGGTGGGAAGCCGGATGATCGTGACCATGACGACGGATGGACTGCTGCCGGCTTGTTGCGGGTGGACAAGCAAGAAGGGAGTGCCTTATGTGGCAGTTATAACGTCGTGGTTGTTTGGACCGCTCGCCTATTTGAGTATGCCACTCCTTTCCTCCCATCTTTGACTTCCCCATGTAAGCGTACCTTTGCAGTATAGTAGCAGGCAGCTAATCATATCATTTTTCTCGGATAAAATCAGGTCTCGGTACAGATGGCCCCTCACAAGCATTCACCTGGCTGATCAATCTCAGCACTGTAGCAGGGCTTATAGCCTGGGCCACGCTATGCTTCTGCTACATCCGGTTCGACAAGGCACTCAAGACGCAGAAGGTGAGCCCCAACACACTGCCCTGGAGGGGGCCGTTCCAGCCCTACACGGCCTGGTTCGGTTTTGTGGGGTCGAGCTTGATCACGCTCATCGCCGGTTTTGGGGTTTTTATCCACGGTCATTGGGACGTGTCTAAGTTCGTGGCCAGCTATATTGGGATCCCTATTTTTATCGTCCCGATTGTTGGGTGGAAATTGTTGCGGAGAACCAAGGTAGGGTTTCGAATCTTTCGCAATTGAATCTTCCGCTTGCTAATCGTGACATCGAAACCTAGTTCATGCGTGCGAAACATGTTGATGTTTGGTCCGGCCGCTTGGGGTGATTCGGCCTGCTCCTTCCAATCGACGCAGGGGCCATTGGGGGCGGAAAGTGATAATGACGTAATTCCTCCAGATTGAGCCACGAAAATAGGGCATAGAAAAGTGCTATAATCAAAGCATGAATAGAGGCGTTGGTGGGTAAAGAAAAGTTGATAAAATGTTTAGCAGCGAAACCGCCGAGGAGTATTGAACTCGGCTAAAATCGGCCCAAGCTTTCAAGCTCGGCAGGGTTCTGTATGCGTTACAGTCCGTTGCAGGGGACCGGGAGAGCAATCAGCAAGCTTCCAAGGTGTGCAACCGACCGCCGCCCTCTGAGGAGAGACAACGTGACCCGGGATGGATCTAATGCAGTGCCGTTTTCCAACTCTGCAACCGGGTCACCTGCGATTGATAAAGACTGGGATGCAGCAGTTCATCCAATCATTGATGCCGGGAATACTGTGCACCGCAGTAGGTAACGGGACGGGAGAAGCTGGTGACAGCAACTCTTTCATCCTTCATCCGATTCTGCTGCCAGGTTCTGCGTACCGGCAGAGTGCAACTGTGGTTGATGGCGTAATTTTTTCATCCCTGTTTTGTACGTACAGGGGTCCCCGCGCCCCTGCACCGCAAAGTAAAATTCCTCTTTCTACGCAATTATCGCCAGCACCCTCCTGTCGTAGTAATGCTATAACATCAACTGGAAAGGCTATATTTTATGCTCACAAGCAAATCGCAACCAGTCATCTTGCTTTAGTAACTACTACACGACAATTAGGGCGTTGGCAATAATTGGATAGGAAGAGGAATTTTACTTTGTGGTGCAGGGGCGCGGGGACCCCTGTACGTACAAAACAGGGATGAAAAAATTACGCCATCAACCACAGAAGCTGATAGCAAGGTTACGGGTACCTTATCTTGGCGTGTCCCTAAGGACTGTGACAACATCTAATAGACTCCCTGTAAAATTGCAGTACCGTCACTGAAAAAACACGATAAACTAACGCAAGGGATCACATCGAAGCGATCGGTCCCTCAGCCTGCTGTGTACACCGCGAGGAAGGCAGGGGAAACTCAAAAACAAACCTGCAGGCCCGTTCACCTATCATAAGTAACCATATCCAAGACAAGCAGTACTGTGTCGACCTGCCGAGAAAGCCCACCCATCTCTGCTTCCGCTGCCCCCCGGATTCGTGAACCCGACCCAAAGCTGGGAGGTGCTCTGATACTACCCTAATTCCTGTCTCCAACCATGCCAAGCACACCCATCAACGTCACTGCTTCCTGATTTGCGGGGAAGCTTGCATGACGCCCGTGTGTGTGCGGCCTGAAGCCACAAGCGTCCGGGGTCTATGCACATTACGTACTCTCTTGAACCCGATCCCGGTAGAGCCGCGCTGTGCCTGCAATAAGAACAGCAGGAGATGTCTTCCTTTTTCTTGTCAGGTTTCCCCGTCACAACACGCTTTTCTCTCTCTTACAGTATACCCAAGAACATCCGGATTGCGAGTTTCAATTTTGACAAGCGATAGATCTCATTACTGATTCAAGTCAGAGTGTATTGAAGATGGATCGTGTTCATCAAAGTACGTGCCTCCCCATCATCCACTTGTGCAGTCGATATTTCGTACCGTATTCTACGACGATGTCATAACTAACCAGAATAACAACTCCTAGTCAACCCGTTCGCGAAGCGAGACTCGCACAGCAAGAACTCAATTATCATATACAAAGTTCTCACGATCGTGACTTGGCTCCTCGCTGTCTTCGTATCCTTCTACTACTCATTCAACGTCCCAGGAGATGGCGACTACAAGTATGCACGCAGAACGATATGGGGGCAGAATCGCCACTATGATTCTGCCTTCCGATTGAACCATGTCATCGCGAGCATCTACTGGTAAGCGAGGAAATCTGGACTGAATAAGTCTTTTCGTGCACTGATGACAAGATAAAAGGATCGTTCTATTCATCCTTCAGGGCGGGTACATTACCCACCTGTTCTCGGGCAAAATCGAGACAGTGAACGAAGCCTGCTCCGTCGGAAGCCACTTCATCGTCAACAACCTGTTCCACTTTGCTTTCGTGATGCTTTTCGTCCGCGGCTACTTCGGCTGGGGTGAGCTCTTCGTCATCCTGAACTTCATCAACCTGACATCCCTGTACTTCCGCCACTCCGGCTACGCACGCTTCATCCACATCGCCGTAGTCTCCGGACCACTCGCATGGAACTACATCGCGATCTTCTGGAACGGAGCTATGATGGTGGCACACCCCGAGACTTTGGTGGCCAGGATCTTTGGCAACATTTTCATCTGGTCCATCCTGGGCTACGGTCTCTTCTACATTGGTTTCTACAAGGTCTGTGTTCCCCCTCCCCCTCTCCCCCTGGCCTCTGCTTCTTGGTTGCACAGCAAGCATGACAGGTCGTAAGCGCCCAAAGACCATTGGCTGACAGCGTCGTACAGGATTACACAATGGGGTTCAATCTGAGCGTGCTGTGCGCCGCGATCGGCGTCTCGCAGTTCCTGGTGCAGGTGATTGCCTTCCAGTGGATCTTCGCCTTCACTATCATGGCGGTGCTGTTTGTTGCCACGGTTGGGGTTGCTGTGCCTGCGGCGAATGGACGGGACTTTGGATGGCAGAGACAGCCGAACCTAGATACGGAGCGTGCTCCTCTACTAGGAGAGAATCAATAAGTACGGTACCGGTAGATAATTGAGCTCCCGTGACGAAACTTTTTGGGGGAAGACTGCTAGGTCACAAGGGGGGAACATCAAATCGCAATCTTGAGCTTCGAAGAAATGATGGGCCCGTCATGCGGAGTAATCATCGCGACGTTTTCCAGTGTCGGTCGTTTAGTGGGTAGGTTACAGTACTGGTATGGAGTTAGGGTTGGTGACACGGACGGGTGTACAGTCAAATAATTGAGTCAAGAAGACACTTGCGAAAGGATTAGCCAGCGTCTGGTTTGTGGAACCGTGTGCTATCATATCCTTCTCTCTTTTCGGCTGGTAAAAGTGAGCTGCGTCATCGGCTATGAGGCCGTTGTGGGTGGGTAAGCGGCATCGGTTTCCTAGCGCATACATACTCTTGCGTGAATACTACGAGAAGACGCATCTACGCAAAGGCAGGTGCAAATGTCCAGCAACTTGTTCAATGGACAAAAGCTCGGGAGTAGATCCGTGACGTGGTCGTCTTGAAGCGTAGTAGATATTGCCCTTGGGTGTACTGTAGCGGGGGTCAAAGTCTAGTTGGACAAACACAGCCGGGCAATGCATAACTTGAACACCTGCACCTGATCAGGGACGTAAACGAGGAGAGAGAAGATGGTCTACCTCGGATTTCTCCGGGCTTCTATGGTTTCACAAATCAAGCTGCTGGTGGCTGGCTGTGTATCTTTGGAGGCGGAGTTTGAGGGATTGGGCTGTCCCAGTCCGGAGAGCGGTTGTTGTGTAGCTGATGTAGTGTTTGAGATTAGAAGCAATTATCACAGTATAGCACATAGTCTCCGCAAACTATTCTCAGCCATATAATGCGATTCCACAGCACAGCGTAATAAGCGAGGACGGCCGGGTTCAGCACGAGGGATGACGATGAAAACGAAGACGTCAGACTTTCTGTGGAGCAAGTGACGACAATCAAAGAACAGGGATGGGTACAAGACAAGGAAGAGCCAGAGGGAAGAAGGGAGATATTGAGGAATGCAGAGATGGCTTGCGTGGGGGAAGACAGGACATGGAGGGCATCGTGTGATCTGCGGAAAGAGAACTGGAAAATCCTCAGTATATGGCACAGTACCTAATAGTAGGGGTCTTCAAACTTCACTGAAAGATAAAGCCAAGTCTAGCATACTGAAATAAGACTAGGCGAAAATCCTTCAAATATTTTGCTTGACAGAGAAACATGCTGCAAGCCGCAGGACCAGTCGCGATCGAACCATCCTGGCAAGCCCAAGTGACCCATCTGTCACTGGTAAACAGGTCGCTCAAGACAGAAGGCGTGACGCCCGGCTTTTCCGTCCGCTCTGAAATCAGAAGTCAGTGAGCTGATCACTTGTCAGCTCAATCTGTAACCACATGCACTTAGATGAAGCAGCTTGACCGGTCGGATTTCAGCATTTCGATCCCCACTGCCAAAGCTCTTTCCATTGGCATAAGTAACGGGCCAGCTCTCCTCCAGGCCTCGTAATCCTGGCCGGCGCAGGTGTTTCATCTAGGTGTAACGAGCTTGCCCCGGGAACCCCCTTTGCTCGTTATGGTAGCCATGAGAACACGAACCTGAACAAGTAGGAATAATTTTCTTGTATTGTTTCAGGGGGAACTCATCATTTCCCCCGGCGATTCGTAATTCACATGCCAGACCGTAAAGAAACCCATGAGTGCACTTTGTGATTTGATTTGACCGCCATGACACCAGCCAGAGAGAGAAAAAATTCGGTGGGCACCTGCAGATTCCCCCTTGCCGCCTCGCGCCTCATACACTCCTTTCCTTCCCCTCGAAACGAGCTCTCCAAATTTACGCAGCCGTCAAAGCCTTGCGGCGAGCGGCACCACGTTGTCTCGAGTTCAGGTGGGCAAGACGCCCCTCGACGTTCTCGGCCTTCTGCACCACTTCCTCGCCCTCGGTCAGGATCAGCTCGATATGGCAGGGATTCGACATGTATGGGTTGATCTGTTTAGATTTTTCGCTTGTGGTTAGCAGACATTCGGCTCAGCCAATCTCTTCTTCCCCCATGTCTCTCATGTTCCACATCGACATAGTAATTTGACTTGAGCTGAAACCCAAGATCCCACATACTCGACCATGAGCACGGTACGTCCGACGACGCTGCTTGGGCGCCTGGTTGACCTGGATGTGCTTGACGACCAAATTGGAGGTATCCAGACCCTTGGCATCGGCGTTGGATTCGGCATTCTTGAGGAGCTGGAGCAGAAATTCGGCCGACTTGACGGGCCAGCGCGCGCGAGACACCCCGAACGCCTTGCCCTGGGCGGTACGCCCCGTGCTGCTGGCGTAGCGGCGCATGGGCACGGCCTCCGTCTTGGTCTTGACGTTCTCGAGGAAGGTCAACGCCCGCGTCAGCTTCCAGCCGTTGATGGCCTGTGCCGTCTCCCGTGTGTTCTTGAAGGATACCCGAAGGTACGAGCCCCGGGCTCGCGCCGATTTGGGCCGCTCGATCGCGTGGGCTGCGTAGCGAACCTGTCAGGTGTGGTGGTGAAGTGTTAGCTTCGGTTTCTTGATTGCGGAGCGGGGGGTGGGTTCTGGTTGTAGTTGGTGGTTTGGCACACAGAGATTCCTCTGCATTGCCCCTCGATCTGCCAAAATTTCTCCAAATGGAAACGTACCATCTTGATTTTTATTGTTTTTGCTGCTGATTTGAAGACGGATTCGTCGGGTTGGGGGAGATCGAGATGGTTGTGGTTGTCAATGAAGCTCGTGACGAAAATGCCAGGATGCGAGTTTTCCCACCTGTAAATTTTCGTTGGTGTGGATTTACACCAGGCAAGTGCTTAGGGCAGTCAATCACGCTGTGGCTGACGAGCAAAAAATCGGAGAAGGAACCCCACACAGGAATTGGGCGCAGCTTGCAGTTTGGGAACGAATTGTTGGCTGCGATAAAGGAGCTGCGAGGCGCCCCGCCAGAGCTTATCGAGTCCAATCAACTGGCTGAGCAGGGTTAAGCTACGGTAGCTAGGGGACCTCTAGCAATTTTTTTCTGCACCTTCGATTCCAGTTTGCTTGGAGCTTTCGAAGTTTTGTTCAGCAAGTGGTAGAAACAGCTCCATCCCGACGATAAGAATCGCGATTACGACTTGCAGTCAACGATACGAATTGCGCATTTCCCAAGCATCAAACAACCAATAATTCAAAAATGGGCTTCGACCGCGGAGGACGCGGTGGTGGTGGCCGTGGTGGGTTCGGCGGACGAGGAGGCGGCGGCGGTCGTGGTGGTGGCCGAGGAGGCTTCGGAGATCGCGGTGGTGGCCGTGGTGGTTTCGGCGGACGAGGAGGTAGTGGCGGTCGTGGTGGTGGCCGGGGAGGCTTCGGAGATCGCGGTGGACGAGGTGGTGGCCGCGGTGCTCCACGGGGCGGTAGGGGCGGCGCTGGAGCGGCCCGGGGAAGAGGCGGCGCGAAAGTGGTCGTGGTAAGCACGAGATACGATACCAATTGATTTAATTATTACGATCGAAAGATGGAAACCCTAAGTTCTAACGCTTCCCCATCAGGAACCCCACCGCCACGAAGGCATCTTCGTGTCCCGCGGCAAAGAAGACCATCTCCTGACCAAGAGCATGGCGCCCGGGATAGAAGTGTACGGCGAGAAGCGCGTGACGGTGGATAGCACGGCCAAAGGCGACGACGGCACCTCCGTCTCTACCAAGGTCGAGTACCGCGTGTGGAATCCATTCCGAAGCAAACTGGCGGCTGGCGTCATTGGCGGTATCGACAATATCTATATGAAGCCCGGATCCAAAGTCTTGTATCTGGGCGCTGCCTCAGGGACGTCGGTTTCCCATGTTTCAGATATCGTGGGGCCTAAGGGGAATGTTTACGCGGTGGAGTTTTCTCATCGCCCAGGTCGTGAATTGGTCAATATGGTATGTTTATGTTTGGTTTTAGTTTATGGGTCTTTGTTGTTCACTTGTCCTGACATGAACTACAGGCTCAAAACCGCACCAACGTCATCCCCATTGTAGAAGACGCCCGTCTACCCAATCGCTACCGTATGCTGATCCCCATGGTCGACTGCATCTTCGCCGACGTCGCCCAGCCCGACCAGGCCCGTATTGTGGCGCTCAACGCCAAGAGCTTCCTCAAGATCGGTGGTGGTATTGTCATTTCCATTAAGGCCAACTGTATTGATTCCACGGCTGCTCCCGAGGCCGTGTTTGCCCAAGAAGTCGACAAGTTACGTAAGGAGGGCATCAAGCCTCAGGAACAATTGACACTAGGT
The DNA here is from genome assembly GCA_025802455.2 of Iodosphaeria phyllophila. Taxonomy (NCBI): domain Eukaryota; kingdom Fungi; phylum Ascomycota; class Sordariomycetes; order Amphisphaeriales; family Iodosphaeriaceae; genus Iodosphaeria; species Iodosphaeria phyllophila. The sequence continues at coordinate 2,988 of JAOYMO020032347.1, read as the reverse complement.
ATGGCCTATCATGATTCAGCTTCTAGTTACGCTTTTGATGATCTGTTTTTTTTTTGTACTAATTTATCTGTAGAACCTTATGAGAGAGATCACTGCATAGTTATCGGCCAGCTCCAGTCGGCATAGCCTGGGTCCGGTTTTCTTATTACGTTACTTGATGGATCTTGCCATTGTGGCTAGCACGATCAGGCCAATCTCTGTGGGGCATCGGGGCGAATAGGCGTTTGTGGCTTTTTTTTCTCATCGGCTTTTTAAGCTAGACTTTCATGTATGCGATAATGGATTGTGAAGATAAATCTTTGCCAATGTGACAACTGTGGTAATTGTATCTATAGTGCACTGCATACAGATGGTCGAACAGTCACCCCCATTCATCCCCACGCTCATGATTTGTTATAGTGCTATTGTGCTCCATGAACTCATGTCAATGGAAAGACAGGACAAAAACGCCATGTGCCCCGCTTCCCTCGCCTTGCCTTACCTTGCTTGATGACATGCCAGCCTGCCAATGAAATAGAATATACATGCCCCATAGCGCATTCCTTCATCGTGACTCAAACAGCCTTCCATACCAGTCTCGTCATAACCTCATCATGTCCTCTTGCTCACCCCCAACCCCTTCTCAACACACTCACTCCTTAATAGTATCATCCCTGGTCCGTCGATACCCCGTGCCCCTTCTTCGTCGTCTCTCGTCCGCATAATCCACCACATCCGTACCTCCTGCACTACTTGGCGCCCCGCTCGACGACGACGACAAGCCCGGAATATGGTGACGATAGCTCTTGGTCCCCAGCTCGCTATTGTTGCCCTCGTCATAAGAGACATAGCTCTCCGAGCCTCTCGTCAAGTTCGACTCCGTGGCACTGTCCGCATGCTGGTAGCTGAAATCGCGGCGCCGCGAGGCGGACCGCCCTTCCTGCTGCAGCTTCTTCGCTTCCGCCCGGATCCGGTCCCGCTCCCGGCTCTCGTTGCGGTCCGCTGTGCTGTACACCTTGCGGATGCCGCCGCCGGTGCGCGGGGCCGACTGCTCCCGTTTCTTGCTGCTGCTGCGCTCCCGCGACCGGTGCTCCTTCTCGCGCTCCTTCTTGTTCGGGCTCCGCGTCGGCGTGCTCTGCTGGTTCGCCAGTAGCTCGCTGCTCGCGCCGCTGCCGCTCAGGATGGTGGACCCGCCGTGGGTGGTGCTACCGTCCCACTCGCTGCCGTCGCCATCGCGGTTGAGGCCGCCGACGCGCGCGGGACGCTCATGCCGGTACGCGCGCATGGCGTCCTTGGCCTCAGCCTCGGCCTTCTCGTCGACGATGGGCAGCATGCCATCGTCTTCGGCGCCCTTGCGGTTCTTGCGCGACTTGCGGTCTTTGCGTTTCTCCTTCTCGCGGTCCTTCTTTTCGCGGTCCCGCTTGTCGCGCTTGGCTTTGCGTTTCTCACGCGCGGCGATGTCCGATGGACCGGCCGTAATGCCGGACAGGGTCGATCTCGTGTCAGCGCTGGAAGGGGCAAGCCGACTATGGCTCGCACCCGTGTACTCGGTGCTGACGTCGTCGTAGTCCTTGAAGACGGAGCCGCCGCCGAGCTTAGTAGTCTTGGTGGCGTTGGAGAGGATGGTACCGTTGGGGCCCTTGCGGCGGAGGACGGTGGACTTGTAGTCGTCCCAATCGTCGTTGCGGAAGTAGAAGCCGCCGTTGCGGGCCCAGAAGAAGAACCATATTCCCGTGATGACGAAGGCGACGCCGATGAGCGCGAAGAGCGCGAAGATACCGCCGTTGTTGATCGATTCCGGAGGCGTCGAGCCCGCGCTAGGGTCCGGCCGGGAGGAATCCGAGTCCGAAGAGGAGTCGTCTCTGCGGGTGAAGAGGTTGCGGGCGGTGTGGCCCGCCAGGAAGGATAGGACAGGCGCCATGGTGGGCGGATGGATGAGTTTGTTTGGGATTTGTAATTAAGTCGACGTGATGCAGGTGACACGGTGAATTGGAGTGTTTTCACACGTCGTCCGCAGCCCGGAATACGCTCTTGTGGACGAGCCCACGAGCCCGGATAAACTTGGTCGACACCCTCAGCTGCGAATGCCACTGCAAGCTCCCTCTGATGCAAGTCTCGAGAATAGACGAAGTCGAGAAGCTTCTAATGGAAAACGGCTGTCGAAACCCGTCTTCACGATGGTCAATGCCAGAGTTGTTCCCGCCACGCAGGTCGATGTCTTGCATGCGGGAGGCAATTGCAGTGTGCAAGTGCTACCGGTACTCAAGTCGAATGAGGCTGGGTAGGTTCAGGAAAAGACGAGGTTGGGCATTCTTGTTTACGGTAAAATTACTGACTAGTGACGTGTGTCCAAGCCCCCGTTGCTGCATAGCAACCTGCGCATCAGCGTATCGATACGCTCACCCATCGTTGATTGGCTATAGTAGCAGAATGTGTTCTCAACCCCAAAATCTCCAATACCAGTAACTTAACTAGCGTATGGTGCTGTGCAATCGACCACCCCACAAAAATGTTTTCGGTGTTCAGACGTGTCGATATATCAGAGTGGCAAGGTGGCCGAGCAACACTTGACGCTTTTTATTTCGTTCGCTTCATGACAACAAGGTCTTGTTTTGGTGACTTGATTACTATGAGTTATATGAAGTGCATACACCCTAAACCGAGATGAATCGACAGTATCTTGGTGACTACATTCACCAACAGCCCATCGAAAATGTTATCAAACCTCACACCACAGGATGAAGCCTCGCTTCTCAGCCTGAATTCTCCGTGCGATACCGCTGAGTTCCAGACTGCGAGAAATACTCTTGCATTTTTGCTCACAGTCTTTCAAGATAGACCCCGTATAGGACCCTGGCTTCCAACATGCGTCTCTTCGTAGACACTACCTCCTATTGATACCATCGCCTAACCCGTCTGACTGTGTGTCTTGGAACGTTGGTTAGTCTGTATCACCCGCTCGGGACTCCAGTCACGATGATCGGAGTCTGTTAAGTAGATGAGAGCGAC
>JAOYMO020032249.1:0-12984 GCA_025802455.2 Iodosphaeria phyllophila | reverse complement strand
GCTTCAAAGGCATCCCAAAAATGCGCGGCCCCACACGCCGCTTTGGTGACGAACAATCCCCAAACCTGATTTCGGGTTCCGTGAATTCCTCCGGCAGGTAGGAGGCTACGCCGTGCGCCCTTACCCCACGCTGGTGGAGCCCGCCCATGCTGGTATTTCCTAATCATGCTCGAATCAAGCCCTCTCTAGGTTCGCGCCAGGGTCTAAATCGACGCCTGACCTTCGTTCCTTCCTGGGGTATGATACCCACTAAGAGGGAGAGGGGAGGCACCGGTTCAAGACCTAACTTATGCCCACACAAGGCAGCTTTCGATCTTTGTAAATGAGAGCCGCGGTTTTGCATAGGGGTTTTTTAAATTGGCCCATATTATATGGGCAAGCTTCCGGGTCAACAAGTTCTCCAACGGGAGCTCTTGCAAATAGGTTTGGATTATCTATGGGTTGATGAAGTGAATCACCCATGCGGAAGACCTTCTACATAGGCAATCACCTACGATAACACGTAGGTAATCCGAACTCGCTCACGCGTGTTCGCGCCCAAAGACTTTCATGTCCGGCTTCTTGCGTAATGTCTGTACTGTACTATGGTTACCGGCACAAGAAGTTGTGACCCCCGTCAGTATCGCCTAAATCGGCTCAGATCGCGTATCTGAAGGAGAAGCCAACCAGTGTGGACGTGGGCCGCCCATCCGTGTGGATCCCAGCAATCCACTCCTGGCCTCGAAGCGACTTCTGGCTACTGTGGTTGCTAGCGTAATTTTGTGCGTACAGGGACCCCCGCACCCCTGCAGCACAAAGTAAAATTCCTCTTCCTACGCAATCATTGCCCACGCCCTCATTGTCATATAGTAGTTACTAAAGCAAGATGACTGGTTGCAATTCGCTTGTGATTATAAAATAGAGCCTTTTCAGTTGTTGCTATAGAATTACTACGACAGTGAGGGTGTTGGCGATAATTGCGTAGGAAGAGGAATTTTACTTTGTGGCGCAGGGGTGCGGGGGTGCGGGGGTCCCTGTACGCACAAAACAGGGATAAAAATTACGCCAGCAACCACAGTAGTTCCGAGACGGCGGGATACGGCGTTCCGGCTTTTGTAAAAAGCCTCAAGCATCCCCTTGGCAGAGCAAAATGACCGCTCGGGATCCATCCTGAGATTTGGACTGGCTCGGACTTTTCCGGTGGCAAGTCCGCTACATGGACGCCCACTAACCTGCTGATGGCAAATAGCCCATGCGATCCCGGGGGTTCATCTTGCTTGGCCAAGTGGATTGCACGCATTACGAGGAGGGGAACAAACCTACGGAACTGTACAATCAGCTAGTGGGCTGCCCCACCGACTACGCATTTGTTTCCTACCTCATGGTGGTCACCCACCCGGAGCCCCATAGTAATGCATGATAGGGTACCGAATCTGCAGCAGGTAATCCGCAGTAGATCGTTCCATGCAGATTCGTTTGCTCCTGTCAGATATTGTGGAGCTCCGGATGTGCTTCCTAAAACACACCGAAGATACAGGACCCATGCTCCACGAGGTGAGAAACAAACGCGAAGTATGCTAGATGGAGCAGCCCACTAGCTGAATGCGCGTCTGTTTCCCACTCATGCAGCGTCGGAAATAGAACGAACGGTTCTCTTGGTCGAAGTTGAAAGAATCGTCCGTTCTATTCCCAACGCTGCTGCCACCTCGTGGTGGCCCGGCTGGCGCTCAGATTTTTATCTTGATTTGAGATCAACTTTATTGTTTATATGCAGCCAGTAGCTATGATAGACATTTCAGATGTTAAAGCTGCACGGTTGGTCAAGTCCCATAGTACACCAGGGTGCCACAATGGACTCTAACCGACCGTGCGGCTTTGACGTCTGAGCGCCAGTCTCGCAGAAAGATCTTGCAGCGGGAACATACAGACATACAGTGCTATACTTCGTACATTGTACAGTACGTAAGTGGGCTTTGGATTACCCATGAGTTCCCGTGCAGTAGGTAATTACCCACGTGCTCTACTTACTGTAGAAGATCTTGAACATTACTTGTATGAGTCATGGGTATTTACATACGGAAAATCATAGATGAACCAAAACCCACGCACTTAGGTGAGTTCCCGCTTGAAGGGTTTTCTGCTAGGTGGCCTGGAGCACGGACCTGGGGGTTGTGGTTGTCTTTTTATCCAAGTTTGAATGAGAAATTGCTGGTTTTTCCCAGAATTTCTCACACTAACTCAGGATTTCTGGACGCAGCTCTACTGTTGAAAGGATAAGAAGCTTTTGGGCTTTCCTACCGTCCGCTTGGGCAAAGTACATGCGGACACCCAACATAACCTAATATAGTTATCTCCTCCCGCAATTTTGGGTTTATCAAAAATTCCTTCCATGCTGTTGGAGGTAATTAGATTATCTCCAACACTGTGGAAGGAATCTTTGATAAACCCAAAATTGCGGGGGGAGATAATTATATTAGGTATTTGAAGAGACTTTCTTAGTTGACTTGTGGGGATGTTCAGTGCACCGTACCAGTACGGTGGATCAGAGTGATACATAACCATGTATGTACTGCACCCTTAGTGCTTGCCCTGCAGCACTCGCCGCCTTGACATATTTAGCGGTGATAGTAACATAAATACTCATAATAAAAGGTTGAGTTCTGGATAGACAATGCATGGGATGATAGATGCAATGGCAGATGGGGCTATAGATGAGACAATACAGGAGTTAAGTTAATTGATGGAAACTTAAGGTTACCCTGACTGCATACTAGTAGGCACTTTCATGGCAAAAAGTATCTCTCTCAGGGACTTTTGAGTGGTGTATTGGGACTACCAGTACGCAATGCAGTGGATTGAAGTTATGGCGACCCAACCGGTCAATTCTGCCAGGTGCTCAGGCAGACCGTAATACCTCAATGTGGTCTATGTCCATGGTTCCTCCCCTTAGTGTGCGCACAAATGTCAGGTTCTGCCGTACTGGCTTATTAGAGTGTCCGCATGTGGTTTGCCCAAGCAGACGGTATGGGGCTTTCTGTACATTTGGTTTTTTAAATCCGTGCTCCAAGTGGCCAACGCTGCAAGAGCAGTCCACAACATCAGCAAGACCAAGGCATCATTATCGTACATTCTGTCCATCTTTTACCAACTCTTTCGACTTTGCAAGTGAATGAATTGCATCGCTGGACGAAATCCAAACATCTGCTTGCATACAATTGTAGATATCTCTTCCAGGCTATTGATGTATCTGACTTTTGTCCCAAAACCGTCGCGCAGAAATTCTCAATACTGATTGGCTTTTCCTTTAGATGTGTGATCTGAACCGCTTTGGCCAATACCCGACTCTGGGTAGGGGGAACCGTACGGAGGTACTATGGGGCGGTCAAGCTAGAACCTGGGTAAAAATTGCCCCAATTTCCAGCCAGCATGCTACCACCCACAATGTGATGCAGTAAGTTTCAAGGCCGGTAATCAATTGTTTAATGCATAAAATTTTTTTGAAAGGCCTCTTTTTTCTTTCTATTTACAGTCTGTGTCAAGTTATGTTGGCCTAAAGTCGGTGCACTTTGTGTGGTGAGCCCTTCCAAATACAACAGGAAAACAGTGTGCACAGGCTACTTTAACTCCACTTGTATGAGATAAGCACCCTAAATAGGCATGAACACGGTCTCTACGTCTTATCGCACTGTCAAGTGCCGCTTATCTTGATTGATGGGGCCGTGGTGCACTTTCAATAACGCTGGTGATGGGTAGACACATACAGAATCCATCGTCAGTGGGCCTGGCAACCATTCCTACCACTTTGCCTATCGGAGTGCTGCCAATTTTTGAAATTCTGGATTAACTTGTGTCTTAATGGTTTTGTTTTTCAGTGCTGCACCCAAATACGAAAAGCTGTACCTATGTACCGCTCTCTTGTTGGCCAGCTTAGTCATCGCCAGATCAAATGCAACAGCACACAGGTTCTAGCTGACCTCGCCATACAAGCGGAGACATGGAACACCCACCAGGAGCTCACCAAACACAACAACTTCAACAGCATGTTGTTCAATAGTTTTGGAACATGGCAAGCTTTTTCTTGTGAATACTTAATCTGCGATTACTGGATGATGCATCTGGGGGCTGGTGACACTAGGCAGCATGTTCACCACCCTGGCGATGTACGACTGTGACAGCGGTATTGTAATACTTTGTTGAGAAAAGTGTTCGATGTGACTTGTCCTAGGTGACAAATTGATGGAAAGGATGTTTCCTCAATCTCATGAGCTCGTGTTTGAGTCAGGTTCCTGAAAGGTCGGCCAAATTTGTGATGTGCGGAGCGTTGCTGTCGACCGAATGCTCAGAAGGACAACCCAAGTAAAGCAGCAGCGGCCAGTGTCTTCTGGTCACGACACTAGGTCTAGCATCACTATTTGGCTACGTGTGTCTTCTAGATTTTCCTCGTTTTCCGGTCGATCGACTAGGAGGCTTCACGATTGATTAGTCAGGTCCGGATCATGAGCGACGACACCATAAGCATCGAAGCCGAAGCCTAGAAGGTTCCGAACGGTGGTAGCGCTTAGCGAGGTCTGAGTGGCAAGGCTGATCAATATGTCAAAAGCAGCAATGCTGGCGACGATGGAAGAGTGGTGTTTTGGACGTGCCCGCTATCTGGTCTGACCCAAAGTGATCACATATCGTAGGTAGTACATTAATGTCACCGAAATTGCAGATACAATACTATAAGGTGGGGTGGTCATTTCGATTCCGAGGAGATTCGGGGCTCAAGATCGTTCTGAACCAACTATCCCAATATCGTACCATTTTCTGAACTACAAGAGAAGTATCGTGATAATCAAGTTCCTCTATCCACTGCTATCAAACTTTACCGACACAGATAAATAGCCCTTTTCAGAACCTGCTCTTTGCAGCTAGTCATGCTGGCCGAAAAGTTTACCAAAGAACAAAACCGGATATAATAAGCCCTCCTGAGGTTCGAACATGCCCAGACCAAGAAGGCAGCGCGAATTCTATTAGACCGGTATCGGAGTTGGATGGGTTTCATCTGAATAGATCTGTGTATTAAAAGGGTCTCATACGCCCACTGATCAACCCAGTGCTGTTTACCTGCGACGGACGGTTCCATCTAGTTTTCACTACCTACGCATCCAACAGTTGTTGAATAGTTGGACAGTCGGACAATGATCAGAAGCACTGCAACATACCGGTATGAGCTCGTCCATTGGCGATGTTTGCTGTTGTTTCCTGTCCTTCCGCAGACCTGTTGGGTGCTCAGCTGTAAGCCTTTAACCGTAAAATATCATGTACAAGGAGACTTGTCAACAGCAGATTGCCGGTATGGGTTCTCTCCCGCCTTTGTTGTGGCGACTTCTCAACCTTGGCTCCGCTTCGCCTTGCCGCCGCGCCTTTGTGGTGAGACGTCATGTTTTATTTGTGAAGACTTGAACTCCCAATACTAGCAATTTTCTCTGCTACTCTATCTTCAGTATCGCTGGTACAAATCACCAGTATCAGATATTTGAAGTATTGGCGTTAGCCAGGCGGATCTCTGACAAGTTAAGCCGCTCAGTATCTGTTGGGTTTAAATTTTTCAACTGTTTTTTGTTATTCTGCTATTGTTATCTTTATCTTCCTTATCTTTCTGCTTGCCATCATCATCATCATCCTCTTCCTCTTTTCCCTCTTTTTCGCTTTCCTTTTTGTCATCATCTTTCTGACCGTCCTTGTCTTCTGCTTCGTCGCATGGCCAGCCATCCCACTCATTCACTTCCGAGTCGAGTGAGTTACGTCTCGCCTCCTCCCACGAGCAAACAGGCACCCTGAATACGCCCCTTGATGCCACACCATGTTCCGCCATATCGACGATGGCCGCCTCGTTATCTGCGTCGAGCTCCCATCCATTCCGTTTGTTGTTGAATATCCAAGAGCGTACAGCGCTTGTCGATGTTTGAATAAAAGTTAGTGTCTTCGCTTGAAATGTTCCCAAGGCTCATATTGGCATACTAAGGGGGGAAGAAAATGAACCAACCTGGTTATCAGATCTTGCACCGCCAGACCTCCGAAATTGCTTCCATTGATCGAGTCAACACCATATGGATAATCCAACTTAGCCATCTTGCGTAATCCCCTAAGTAATACGCGCTTATGCCCATACGATTGCACCAGCCAATACCCTCGACCTTCAACGCAAGCGAACGTGGTCACGCCGTTTTCACGCGTGCGGTAGAACCCCTCGAAATAAGGGGCTTGAGTAATATCAAAACCATCGCAACCCTTCGTGCCGTTAGCGCGGGGAACGCCATCGTCGGTACTTCATGACGGTTAGAAGTCGATATCAAGCAAGGAGTATATTGGGATCAGTCTAGGTGGTGAATGGATGGGCAAGTAACACATACGCCACAAAGACAGCTGAATTGGTGCCACCCGATTTCTTCCACGCCTCAGGCAAGATGAGCGCACACAATGCCTTATAAAAACCGTTTTCGACCTCCATGGGTGCGTCACTGCCCCAAAGCCCCGATGCACGACCGTCCGAGACAAGGTTGTGGATCAATTTCGTGTTCTCGCCGTTGAAGAGAAGGTTCGCTGTCGCATTATTAGTTTGACGAAGTACTGTGCCCATGCTCGTCAGTTTCAATCGTTTGATAAAGTGCAGCCTCGTAAGATCGCAGTGTTCATCAGATAGAAGAGAGCCATGAGACTGGATGGAGGATAAATTTATGGGCGATATGGCATACAAGCAATGTAGTTTTGTGCGAGCTCTTCAAAGACAAACGCCTGGTCGTACTTTGACGTCCTAAAACCATCAGCACACCATAAACCTCCGGGAACAATGTGGATCGGATAACGTACGACACTATGGAATCTTTGGATATTGTTATGGACTGTGAGACAATTGGATTAAAAGTATCCTTCCCAGAACTGATCAAGTTCTCTATCATCTTGGTAGGAGCCATGCGCTTGAAAACTAGGTGGAAGTGATGGTAAGTCAGCGTGTGGCATTGAAGACATGGAAATCTTAAGGCAAAGAACTCATGGAAATGTAGTTAAAAAGAAAGAAACATGTCCATGTCGTGTTGAGAGACCATGACAAAAGAGAAACCTTATCCGTATAACCACAGTGCAACTAAAATCACCCGGATATTACACACCGATATTCCACAAGGGCGCCATGCTGACCCCAATAACCATGTTCAAGATATCTCTGTTGATCTTCTGCTTATTCACATTCGCTATGTTGCTAAATGTAGTCACAATCGCTGACCCCGTGCCTTGAAAGCTCGTCAATGCATTTCGTAGTCCCTCATCGATCATGCTGAGGAGTTTGTGGATATTCGCGAAAGAATTTTCGATCAGAGCCCTGTTGTTTATGGATTAAGTAACTAACCTTTCTCTAATACCCAAGTTTGACTGTTGCTCATCGTGGTGAGGGAAGGGATGGATTGGATAAGCTTACCCAGCAGGCGATCCAGCCTGTAGCGATGCTGGTGCGATGTGAGCAGTGCATGTTATTTGATCTTCGCAGTTCGCATCAGGCAAAAACATGCACTGGCGGCTGGAACTGGCTGTTTTCAAGTCAGCGTGAGCTGTTCCTGTCGATTGCATCCAGAATGCCCGGTTGGTATCCCAATAAACACATTAAAGTAGGTAAAAGTGAGTTCTTAGGATCTTCTACCTACCCCCGAGATAGTCTGCCATGATTTGGGACATCTGCACTTGGCCACTCGGGCTTTGATATAACCCTTCCTGTGTCCCCTTTCCGTGTTTCCGCTTGAATTGCTCAAAATACTTGAGCGCGTCCTCCCAGGCATCTTGAGCAAGGGCATCGCGCCATCTCTCGGCTCCCGTGTATTCAATGTCGGAGGCTAATGCGCCGTAACTACAATTGCGTGTTAACCAAGGTTTCGGGGTGGGCTTGACAACTGGACCTGGCGCGATTTCAACCGTTCGGTTCGCCAGAGACCACTGTCGAGTATGAAGGGCCCTGGCATGGGCGAGAAGAGATTGCGCTGTAATTATGTACCAGACCCCTATGAGAACGCCTGAAGACCACCATAAGCGCATATCTGCGCTTCGGAGAGATGCCCGAAGTAGCGACTAGGAGCTGTTGGGAGAGCAGTCGTGAAGACATGTTCCCGTCGTCATGTGCCGCCCGGAAGAACGGCAGCGACAGTTAGACCTGCTTTCTTTAAGTCTGGCTCGGGAGGCGAGGCCTGTGATTATTGAAATCATGTAGCAGTTTCGTTGCGCTAGTATCGAGGAACGCCATGACAGACATAGGGGAACCACATATGACATCCCTTTAGATATGAGCTACCTCTACAACCGGTACCCTATGAGCACTCTTCCAATCAAATTGTCTACAGAACCACAAGCACGTGTGATGTGGGGGCATCGTTAAGGAGGCCCAAGAGATATTCAACCTATCAATACTCGCAGTCTTCGAGAGCCAAAAGCGGAGATCCGAAGCAGCATGCATACAGGAGAGGTTCTGCATGTACTGGTTGTTAGAGCTTATCCCTGCCACACGAGGCCTCGCTTGTGTCGAGAGAGGTAGGTGGCCAAGTCGGCAACAACACCGACGACAGCGATCGACCAGCCCGGGAGCCGCTCCAGCCCACGTGTTTGAATTCTTCTGATGGATTCGGTGTTCCCCCATCGCAGTCTTTTGCCCGACAAGCGACAACCCAGCTATCATACCCCTCTCAAAATTCGCGGCTTGCCAGGGAGGATGCCATGGAATTAGCTTCTTGGGCACATTAATCCCTTGCATTGCGAAAATCCTTACAGAACTTTGAAAGAATGGCGCAATATCTATGCCATTGAGCTACGCCAAATGCAGCTACGAAAACGAACACTTCTCAGTGGCAGTCTGGGTCAAATAAATCCCCGTTGGTGGTTCAGACCTGAACATCCAGTTCGAAGATCTAATTATGCGCCGCAGTTATTGCTGATTGCACCGTACCTGCGGTCCATACCTAAGTTAGGTTCAAAATTTCCTGTCTTTCTCTGGGTGGATGGACGGATAATCAGAACGTCAAAGACTTGCCTGTGGCAAAAGGCCGTGGCCAACCCGACCGTTCTCCTCTGCTCCACCCGATTGTCCAAACTTCTTTGCTTCAAGTTATCGGTATCCGCCAGGCCTTGAAGCGGCCTGGCGGGTATTGGGTATTCGTTTTGTTTCCGTGCCGTCCACCTGCCGTTCATGATTGAAAATCCACACGTGTCGAGAAGCGCCAACGACTGTGGTCGACCCCCAGCCCACTATTCGACCAACACGTGTAACTTAGATCAATCATGGATATTGGTTTCGCGACCTGGAGCTCACCACGGGAGTTTCCTGCGCTTCGCGAATCTTCTCATTTACGGTGTGTGAGTATGACATAATCTAACCTTAGTAGCGTATTGGGGGAAGTACAGTAGTTCAGGGTGTGCTGCAGTTACTATGTTCCATGTGCACCAACTGCTAATGAGAAACAAGCCCGCGATCCAGCATGCCCTCGCTCCTGCACTTTATATCTCTACTCATTAAGCTGTATCAGTAGTTTTCAGCTCGCTAATTTGCCTCTAGATGCATACTTGACCAGCTTTATCACTTAGAAGCCAATAAGACTGCGTCCTGGAGCAGCCAAAAGGAGTATCGCGGAACTTTGTCTTTCTATTGCCAGGTATTGCATGCAGTGTACGCGTTCAGCACTCGCTGTATAACAGTCCCAGCCCAACTTCCATAGCGATGAAGGACAAGCTTTCTTCTGTGTAACCTCAGATACCAGAGCATGGACATGGGATCCCCTGAGCGATTCCCCAGTACCGATGCCAGCATGGAACAACGTGTCTTATCCTCCAATCATCTTTTCTCCTGATCCCCCATCTTACCCCGTTTACCGCTAGTATATCCCCCCCCCCCCATCATATGTCATAGTTCCATGAACGCTTAAATTAAATGCCTCAACGGTACGCCTCCCACCATTCGATCTAGCTTGCTGCGTCAATGTTTTCTAGACAGCTTTACAGCTCGATCTACTCTCACATAGCCAAGGCCCATGATTCCGGGTCCCGGGTAGAAGGTCCTTCTAGAATTGACCCCTCCAACGTCGTATCTAGGCACCATCAACCTCTCCATCCAGTACTAGCTGACTAAGGTGCATGGCTTTGCTTCAAGAATTTCCCAACCGTCCTAGGCGGACTATCGGCGTGGCTGAAAAGGCAAGAGACGTCATCAGAATGAGGATCTGGAGTCTCTTGTGACAGATTTAAACCATAGAATCCAAAAAAAACTTACTCTCGCTTCATTAATAGGCCCTACAGATCGATGAAATATGGGTAGAGCCTACGAGCAAGCAAAAGAAGCAAAAGTGCACATAACAATCGGCGAGCGGAAGTCACAGCTAAAATTCGCTTGGATGAATCTTTACACCCTAGATTCCTTCTTTCATCCCGGATTAGATGAAATCTACTACTTCTCGTAGTAATCAGGTACAATGAGAATAGTGTCGAAGGCCGCGTACCGGTCGGCGAGGAGATAAGCACGATTACGTATTCATCTAAATGGCCTCTGAAAGCAACCTTAAGGGTTACTTTCCTTACTTTCTATCGCGTAGAATTTGGGGTTGACGGGCCAGTGCTCGGGGCGTTGACCCCTTCCGATTAATTCAAATTCTGCTGAAGTTATTTCCATGTGTGAACCTGTCTGGTGCGTGATCTCCTCTCTAAATAACTGCTCTTTTCCATCTATCGCGGTGTTACACCGAAACACCAAACCCACTTGATATCAATTTATCATAACACCTTCCCCCACTGCAATTCCCTGAGGGTCACTTTCTGGTTTTCGTTTGGAGTCTTGACATGTTCCATTATATCATGCATACTACTCGTCCTTACTCAAAGACTTCATATAACGTACGTTTCAAGAACCGAAACAGTTCTACCGACCCAACAGCAGCCCTCGGATTTTGTGCCATGCAATGATGAACACGTATCGGTGGTGGATGTTTTTAGGTCTAGCTGAGCGGGGCTGACCAAAGGGGTGAGAGAGAATAAGATTGGTGCATAAAGTGTATCCCCTACCGGTAAAGCGCGTTGGAGCTGTTACCCACCGAAACCAAGATAGTCCTTGGCTCCGTCGCACTTCCATGAATACGTTACGGACTAACATTCCGTTGCTGACATTCACTTCTGCTGACTTAATAATTCGAACCAACGAGATCTCCTGCCAAGTTAATCATCACCCAGAAGCTGTCCGAAGCTATAACGTCCATGATCTTTCCCGTGTCTTCTACTTCATTGCTCCATACGTGCGGTACTGCTCTCATCGTGCGGCGCTCATCCTGTCCCTCATACCCATGGAAGAAAAGTAAAGGACAGCCTCGTATAGGCTGACGTATGCATTCATTGAAGAGGAAATAGCGTAAAGAAGACACTTCCCATCATCATCGATACGTCTAATTGATCCTCAGCAACAATCGAGAGAACTTTGGAGTTAGAGGGATATAGAATAAGACGCTAATGGACTTGAGTGAAGATTTCATGTTCAGCCGCTCTGCAAGTCACAAGTATTGTTGTTCGCAAACTCCGCTCGACGAAAGACATCAGTATCAGGGACTACGCTGATTTATAGAAGACGGATCAGCTCATATGCCATGTCCTATGGCCACTTTTAGTAAAATGTCGTGGTGGACCGTTCATAGTCGAGCCTTGACTCTGCAACAGGCGAAAGGAACCATCACCTCTGTCTATGCCGAATAGCACCACATATTGTCAAAATACATCGCACATCTGTGAAGAATTGTTCCAGAAATGAGCTAGAATTTTGGCGAGAGTCCATTTACCAATGAATTATGAGAGCAAGATGCAGAATTTCTGTGGCTCTACAAAGAATTCGGCCGAAAATATTTGGCCCCTCTTTGAAGATGATTATTATCTCTGCTATCACATGTATTCAAAACGCTCTTCTGTGAATACTATCCGCTAATACTTACTAGTATACTTGATAGTTCAATCGCCAAGTTCCATTTAGCAGCTAGATGATATCCTTTGTCGAAATGCTGTTGATGTCTCATCTAGTCAGGTTAAGCTACATACAAAGACGAAGAAGGCAAATACAAGGCCCTCTTCTCTCACACTGACACATCTTTCGAGAAAATACGTGCTAGCGCGAGGTCCCCAAGAGTGGTATATGGTGATGTAAATCCTCATACTCTGGCTCTGAAGGTGGATGGTCCACATGACGATGCTCTACGTCACTCGGGCTTTTCATTAGGTTGCGACTTGTTGAAGCCTCCAAGAATCCGGGATGGGGGCAATTTGCCACATGGGAGCCGAATATGCATTACTTTTGATCTTCCCAGACCAAACGTATGAAGACACCAGCCAACTGTGCTCTGTGTCTCCAACTCCGATCGAGGACATCCGGGGATGAGGAAAGGGTAGGGTGAAGGCGAGAAACGCAGCAGAAAACAAACAAGACTCACGTGTTCCTGGTTCCAGACCACTTATGCAGCGGTTGGCTTGATAATAGAATAGATATTGCTACACGAACGCTTTGTAAGGTATTTTAGCAGTAAGAACTCTCCATAACTCTATATGCTCCAGCAACAATACAGTAGAGCTACATCCGATGATTAGCCCATTACGCAGGGAATAATGCGGTATCGATGCAATCAGCATGTTCCTCATTTGGCACTCACTGCACATATACAGGTGCTGTGAGCTGAATCTTTGGAAGCCGCTGGCTGTCAGAGTTCTCCGACCCTGCATTGTCTCAAAAATTCGTAATTGCGGAACACATGTTGACTCAAAATCTGGTGAACCTGTATGCATGTTGTTCTGTACCAATCGTGATTCTGTTATGATAAAATTCAAGTCATTCAGGAAAGACCCTTTGATGAGCAGCCCGTCATCAAGACTGGCTGGCTATTGCAGACCCGAAAGGCGTCACTGCCCGAAGAGAAGGAGCCTCCTCAGAAGGTTTGCACCGCTCAAGACAATTGAAATTCGTAGTGGGCT
>JAOYMO020032161.1:0-12989 GCA_025802455.2 Iodosphaeria phyllophila | reverse complement strand
CCCAGGATATATAGCCCCCATACACTTCAACCTCGCCAACCTGTTTACAGTTTGTACGTGTTCTGCTAAGCACTTTAGCTTGATCCGAAAAAGCTGTTTTAAAGACAATGGGATTCTCTTCTGACGGGAGCGCTGGTCAGGAAGGCCAAGTACGGCACCATGACATCAAACCGGTGGATTAATTGTCTGATCTGTGGGGCCTCACTATTTGGTAGCTGCATTAAGATCGCGTTAACTAAGCCCAGGAACAATCCATAAGCCAACCCGTGTTATGATTACCAGGCGGCTTGGCTTTTTGGTGGTATACAGGCGGATTTCTAAAAAGTCAAGCCGCCTAGTATACTCCACAAAATTTGACAAGACACGCACAGGTGCTTTCCGCCGGCAGGTTCGGCGGCACCGGTAGGGGTCGATTCCAGCTTATTCTTGGGATTACTATCTACTGTGGTTACAGGTGTAATTATTCCATCCCTGTCATGTATCTGCAGGGGTCCCCACACCCCTGCACCACAAAGTAAAACTTATCTTCCTGCGCAGTTATTGCCAACGCCCTCATTGTCGTACAGTATTTACTAAAGCAAGATGACTGGTTGCAACGTGCTTGTGATTACAAGAGAGAGCATTTTCAGTTGTTGCTATAGCATTACTACGACAGTGAAGGCGTTAGCAATAATTGGGTAGAAAGCGTAATTTAACTTTGGGGTGCAGGGGTGTGGGGACCCCTGCAGATACATGACAGGGCTGGAATAATTACACCTGTAACTTCAGTAGTATTACTGCACACAACAACGTGCTGTGCCTGAACCCTTGACCCTGATGTTCGGCAGCCAAGGTTCCAGGCTTGGGGCCTGGATGAGGCGACCGTTGTTATTTTGTGCTGCCCTACCCTGGATCCTAGGGGGAAAAAAGTGAGGAAAACCAACAATGAAACATGATTCGGCGGCACAGAAGAATATGTATCCTATGCAGGTTGCAGCCGACACCGGATGTGAGGTAAGGTATTATGGGGGCGACATGGTTCTCCATATTTGACCTGAGCAGTACAGTATATAGAGCATGTCCACCCCCTTTCGACCGACGAGGAAAAAATCAAGAGAGTGCGAGGAGACAGATGAATTTCCTGTAGACCAGTGATTATTGCTCGCTCTTCTGCCTTTCTTAGGACTCTCGCTCGCCTTTAGGCTAACTGCCTTTACACTCGCTCCTTCTCGTCAACCCTCCTTTAGTTGATAAAGCGTGCCCACGAACAGTGAAATACCTACAAGTAAGTACCATCTCGTTGCGGCACCGTTTCCCCCGACCTTCCATTGAATTCCTCAACAAAGGACCTTAGCTTCCTTAGCCTTTTCTTCTGGTCGTCATCAGCAGAGCTAGGCTACCGGCTAGTGTAAACATTGCTATTAGTATTTCAGACTAAGTGTGGTGATGACGATATCTCCATATCTCGAAGTATAGTCAGGATATCTCTATGTCATAGGTTCAGAGCATCATGTCCAAGACTTTGGTGTATACTAGCACGTGTCACTCGTCTATGAAAACCCCCGATCCCTGACATAGCAGTAAGGGAGAGGAGGACAACAACTCAAACCTTCTTCCGTACCTTTGCACAACTCAGCTTCTGCGAGGAATTCTGTTCCCTGCTGACGATACCTCTGATCAGTTTTTCATTCTTTCTCTCACCCTCGCTCGCCGGCTTAGTGCTTGGATCGCTTGGGTTTGAAGCAGATACCCCTTTTCATCGAACAGGATTTGATTATTTTTGAACGAAAACCATCCTTCCCACCTACTGGTTCAGAGCCTTCTTTTATCAAAATGTACCAACTCGCTACTACGGCGGCCCTCGCGGTCCTGGCCGCTGCCCCTGCGGTCCTTGCTGCTCCCGCCGCCCCTTCCGAGTCAGTTTGGATAGGACATGATTATGTTCAAGTCGGTTCGGGCTGGTTTCACCATGCCACCAAGACAAGGAATGCCGGAACCGCGGCCTACCCAACCCAGACCGTGGTACCGGCGCCGGTGATGCCTGGATCGGCAACAACTCAACCGGCGACAGCTCAATCGGAGACAGCTCAATCAGAGACAGTTCAATCGGAGACAGCTCAATCGGAGACAGCTCAATCGGTGATGACTCAATCGACGACGGCTGGATCGGGGACGGCTGACTCGCAAACAATACAGAACGCCAGCCCAACAGTCTCAGGATCTTATCCCGTGGTTACTGGCTCCGATCCCAGCCCTGGAGGTAAACATGTCATCATCAGGAACGGTATGAGCGACAACCTGATCTGGAAGAGGGTTGGCAATAGCGAGGGAGTCATTTCGTCTGGCGTTATACCTCCTGGTGCTGCCGCTACGGAGGCAGTTGCGGATTCCTGGTCGGGCAATTGGGCCATTGCGAGCGAATCAGCGGGGTTGGATGGTCCAAACAGTTTGATTGAAGTTACTTACGGGGGTGACGACGCCTCTGGAGACATTAGTTTCGTGTAAGTCATACGAACAGCGACCTCTGTTTTCATGTTCTTCCGCGAAAACGCCTCCCCTCCCTCTTCCCCCTTGGTGCCTCCTCCTTTGACCCCAACTCAAAACAGAACTTCGTGTCAAGGAGATCTTCCGTTTACTAAATCATGCGAATCTAACATCGGAATGCAATAGCGACGGTTACACGGTCCCCATAAAGTGCACTCCAGCCATCGGAGATCCGTTTGGGTGCAGTGAGAACCTTTACCACAACACATGTCCAACCATGGACAAGCCAGGATACATCCCGGATCAGCGTTGTGCTAATATCGATGGAAATCGTGAATCTGGGACGGAAATCACAACTTTTCTCTCGCCCTGTGAAAACCACACGGGTACATACTTATACTCCACCCAAGACCTGGCCACGTATCACTGGACGGGATCTATCGAATGTGTGATCGCATACGACTAGCTGCGGTAGCCGAAGGCTGGCGAGCTAGACACATGATGGTCCAAAGGGTAGGGTGTAGTTGTGACGTGATGGAAATATAGACATGGATGACAAGACTGGGTCGAATAGTGAGGCGATACCGACGCTATATCATGATACCCCGTCCCAGTCGACAGCTGTTCTTGCTGCTCGGGCAAGAGCAAATTAGGTTCCACCTAACCGTGGCTAACCAACTTGTGTTATTATTTTCATCTTTTCTCTTTTGATAGACCATTATAGAGATTTATTTTTCACGTTCGACCCTCACTCTATTTTTATGCAGTAAGGTGTAGAAACTTCAACCTTGGCCCAGACTTGCTTGCCAGAAGGCCGTCGGGTCGTTCGAACATGAGTGCTCTGAGACTGGAGCTTAGTTTGTAAAATACTGCTGCTAGGTCAGCCTGGCCCGACTGGTGAACCACGATCCTTTGATTATTCATATTCTACCCGAAGCGGATACCTTTAGTCGGATCCCAGGGCGGCTGAGCTGGGCCATTTCCTGCTTGACCAGGGCCTCCAACACTGACAGCGGTGGTAGCCGGTGCCCCCGGCGCAAACTTGATCTCCATGTCCGAATTCCACACGCGTGCGACCTGCTGTGGCTGCGGCGCGATCGTCTCACCTTCGGCCCAGGCCTGAAACCTAGCCTCGGGTGGTGGTTCAGCGGGGAGCTGTGTGATAGAGTGCTGTTGCTGATGTGGATGCTGATGCATCTTGGCCTGGCTTTGCCGGTGTTGGTGAAGGGGCAAGCTTTGTGGTTGCGATTGCGGTGTTGAATAGAAGCCCTGACTTGCTCGGTTGCCCCCCATCGAAGGTGTTTGCCCGCTTCCGATATGACCACCTCCGATGTTCAGCGAATTTATCATTGTAGGAACGGTGAGTTCATTCTCGATTACTCGTGCCTCTCTTCGACGCTCGGCTGTCCAAGATCGTGCACCGTCGCGGAAACCCCCTACAATACGCGACAGGTCGTTATAGAACTTGCGTCCCACTTCAACGTTGGAAAGAAGCTCCTTATACTTGTAATATGCATTTTCGAGACGCTGAAGCGCCTGTTCTCTTTCCCGATTACCCCGGTCCCCGGCGGCTTTTTTCTGCGCATCAAAATCTCGCGCGGCTGCTTGTAACTTGGCCACGAACTGCTCTTGCTCTGCCGCATCTTTTCTCAAAGATTCTATCTCCGGCTCATACAAACTCTCCAACCGCTTCTCGAAGAAGCCATCAAAGTGGGCGGGCACGATAGCCGTGGCGACAGCGTGCGCACGTTCAAGCCGCCCAGCCTCAACTAAAATGTCGGATTTGATGTCATCCATACGAGCCTTATCGCGCAATGTGTCAGCTCGACGTCGACGCCGACTTTCGAGTCGTGTGATGTCATTGTATGCACCCCGTAGGCGGTTGAGAACAGGGCGCAGTGCCTCCGGGATCTCAGTCCGGCGTGATGATGGTACGTAGTCGATTAGGGAACTGGAGGAGCCTGAGAGGATGGCTAGCATAGACTCGACGTTGCGGAATTTCTCGCGAACTACGCCATCGCTGCTGGCGCTATTCTCAAACCAGCCTTCTGCCTCCTGCGCCTGCTTCCACAGCTTGGCACCCTGCGTTGGCTCAGCGCGACTCTCATGACGTGACCACCGGTCGGTGCCGTAGCGACGGCGCAATTGTGCATCTTCCTCCTCTTCAGCTTGCAGAAGCTCCTTGCCCTCGTTAAAAACGTCAATATCTGCAGTCCTGAGCTTATCAATATCGGCGAAACTCTGGTGGAGCCGGCTGAGTGCATCGGCTTGTCGAACCTCCTCTGCATGTTGTGTAAGCGAGTGAGGAAGACCCAGCGGCTTTTCAAACGCCTGGATGGAGCCCGGTAAATTTAGGGAAGAAAGAAGTTCGTGTATAGTCTCGTTGAGAACCTCAAGCTCAGAAATGATTCGTTGGTTGACCAGTCGATCACGACGCTCCTCGTAGGCGGAGACCGCGTGATGAACCGAATAAGGCACCAACTTGGTGAACAAGGCAGGCCCAAATTCGGCCTTCTCGCCCAAAAAGTCGAGCGGGTTGGCAACTTGAGGAGGCACGCGGGCTGTAGCCATGTTGGCTCGGTCGAGTACCTTGAGCTCTGACTTGTGAGGCACTGTTTGTAGATAGATTATATCATTGTCTTTCTCAGCTCGTTTCAGATCCTCCTCCACCTTGCGCTTGAGACCGTTAAGACTCTCTACAACGGCCTTATTCAAATAGCCACCGCGGTTCTCCTTGAGCCCCTCATTAACACAGGCAACTGCATCCTTAAGACGGGCGACTTCTTCGCCGTATCGCCGCTTCTCCAGACAGTCACAGGCGGCCCGGCATTGGGCCGCGGCGGCAAAATGATGATGTTTGGCGCTCATATGATGGATCCAAGCGCTGCTGATTGCTTCGGAGCGCATGGCGGCCTCACACGCAGAATTGTATAAATCGCTAAGACGAGCGGCCAATTTGGCAATGGAGGCGTCCTTGTAACCGTCCACAACAGCTTTATGCCAGTAGCATTCTTGGCTTTGGGCTAGTTGCAGCTGCAACAGAGCATCAAGAGTGTGTTCGTCCATATCATCAGGTGGCATGCCGTTTAGCTCGGGGAGAACGTGGTCTTTAAGGTGTTGTAACACGCCAGCGGCGTGACTGAAGAAGCTGGCCGCAGTCTTGAGGCCATTTGTGTCAGGACGGTTACTAGCAACTGCCAACTGGCTATACAGGGCAGCTAGATTATATAACACATTGGCCATTTCAAATTGTAGGTTCTTTTGTACCACTGGTCGTTCTGTGTTATAGCCTAGCGCCGGGTACCACGTGAATTCGGCACCGATCTCGATTGGAAATTTCGCTGACATCCAAACCAGCTGGGCTAGGTAGGCCGTTAGCTTTCGCAAACCGACGGGAAGTGGTTCACGCATGTTGACCGCGTCGCGACGTAACAAGTCGATCACGTCCAGATCTTGTTCGAACATGTTCGGGTGTTGGTCGTACTTAGTCGAGATATACTGCCGCACAGCCGATGATAATGACAGCTGTGTGCCGCGCCGAAATGGTACGGCGAGGATATTGGCGTTGGGCGTCATCTTGTTGGCGATCGTGGCTTAACCATGAGCACGTTGTTAACAGTAAATAAGTAGAAGGCTAATGGATTAAATTATTGTGAGTGCCTGGTGACCTCATCTTGTCCCTATCTATTCCCGGCAGGTATGTGGAGGGGAACCGTCATGACAGGCAGCAAGGGTCGTGGGATTTGGTACGGTCTATCTACCCACTGCCCCATGATAATGAGGGAGGATGCGGCGCCAGCACCAGTCTGCCCAGCTTTGAGTAGCCTTCTCTATTCGGGGCTGACACTTCCATTGCGCGAGATTATGAAAGCGGCGTTGACCGGCAGAATGCTCAAATCCAAAGCGAGGGCTGTCAGGAAACGTAAACTCTGTACAGTATCAGCATCGTGCTGTGTAGTGGTGAATTCATTTGCGAAGACCTCAGTGATCACTATCTATACCTCATACTGCTCTTGATGCTTTACATTTGACGCTATGACGCTATATGCCAATATTCCAATCATAGCAGAACATAACCGACTGGGTTTCCCCGATCCATAGGTAGTAGGAAACTATCCGCGCGTGCCCGCTACGATCTTGGAGGTTAGAACTGAACCGTCATAACCATTCCCCATCCACTTAGACTTTCCAGAACCCCTAACTCGTTCTCTTTCCGAAATGAAACTTCCTGCGCCGAAACGTGTATCTGGGCTCGATCATCTCTACCTGCTCCTGAATCTTCTATCTTCTTTTCCTTGGTTCTGTTGTTCATCAGCTCTGAGTTAGATGAAGCTCGAGGATTTCGAGCTGCGTTTCGATCTGTTGAGCCGCGCCCAAAAATGCGGCTCATGATAGTGGATTTTCGGTTCTTGGAGCCCTCTGGAGGTCTCTCTGTGGCGGGTGCGGAGGATTGGGGAGGCACTATCGTAGTTGTGTTCTGATGAACATCCACATTTTCCGTCATACTCTGGGCTTCTGACGGTAGCTCCAGACGCGATACAATACGGCATACCATGTCCTCGTCTTTCCACCATGACAGAGAATTAGGAGCAGTGCCATCGTGGCCAACGGCTTCGGGACTCCAAAGTCCCCAATCTGAACGCCTATCACTGTCGCTACGTTCTGGCCCTGGCCATGACGCTGTGTTAGTATTGCTTAATCACCATTGGGCTCCAGGGCCGGGAGCTGAGTCCTAATTACTCTTCCCACCTCTTCCCTCATCCTAGCGCATCGATCCTCCGATCCGTTTAGAGTCGCGGTTTCGGGTACATCAGCAGCAGGAACAATGACTAGAATTGCGATTTTTACACCATCTGAATCCCTGCCGACCCGTTGCTTTTCTTCGATGTCGGTTAAAAATATTTCCACATGCTGAACTAGATGTGCCGTGACAATATGAGCTGTTTGATCTCGGGGCGTAGAGCTGGAAATCAGGGTATCGTGTATGCGTGGAACCATTGATGAAAGAAGTCGATTCGAAGAGTACGGTCGAGCATGAAAGCTAGAAGAACTCGTTTGAATTTTGGGCGGAGGCAGCTCCGAGTAAGCTGGAGGGGCAGTACTGTGGTCTTCGGTATCCTTCTCATTGCGATCCATCTCGGGGGACTGGAAGACTCCAATTGACTGGGTCGTTCGTACTAGGCGTAGACTTCGGGTTTTGCAAAGAATTGGGGTTGAGATGCTGCCGATGACCTAATACCAGATGACTGTTCCCTTTTACAATCATCAACCTGACAGCCCTCGCTTTGTATGAACTCGGCTTCCAGCTAGAGCCTCGTGTGAGGCTGCACATAAAGCACTAGACCTGCAAGTGTTCACCATTTCAAGTCGTCGTCTGAGGCTAAGTTAGCCAAACGAAAATTACTAGTATGCGTTAGAGTCCCAGTCCTAGATCAAGTGTGCCACGAAGTACTCGCTAACACAGCTAGTGCGACGGTTTCTCGAAAGCTTAGCAGATGACCTGGGAAAAGATTGGGATCCACAGCACCAGAGGAAGTGGTATGGTACACGTGGGTTAGAAGACTAGAGCGGACCCCTGAAGGCTGGTAATGTTGTGCAACCTGGTTGAATGTTGGACAATTGAACACAAGTCAAGAATTTTTCCAAACACTCCTTGCACCTACAACCTAAGAGATATCATAGCAGAGGTATTTGGTCCCGACTGACTCCGTTCCAGTTAAAAAGGCCACTGACTTCAATCGAAGTATATGCCATGGTTTCCACAGTACGTTATGTAAGAGATACTTCCTATAATATCATGTTCCAGAATCCTGAGGAATGCTAAGAAATCCTGGTAAAGATAGAAATACTCGTATGCATCAGGTACGTATCCAAATTGGGGGTAAAACCCAAAACTAAAAGTCGACTCCGGGAATGAAAAATCATATAAGAGAGTAGCACACATGTGCCACATCAAGGCTGTAGATAATCGTGTCGCTTTCGCGAAGGCGGAGTCAGAGGAGGCTTTATTTGTAGCCTGGCAGCATACCGGTATGACAGTGGCGTGACCGCATGGTTTGCCTCGGCGAACTAATAGGGCAATATAACCCCCAAAGAAGGCGCGTGCAGAGTACTGTGACTCACATACAGCGGTTTTTTTTTAAAAGTTAGCGTTAGCCAGGCTGATTTTAAGATACGACCGCCTACAGTAGTATGATGGTACTTACAGTAGAAGCTGTAACGGTGTGCGGGGGAGAGCTACCAGGATCATTGGTGAGGGAATGCGCATCCATGCATAGCCATTATCTGGAATTCCTCTGAGGTGATGCGCCAGGACAGCTCGAGACCCCGAAACATCAACTGGAGCACATACGTATTCGCTTCGGGTGAATCTAGACGGCAAGGGGCACCACTGTGCTTGGCAATTAGAGCACTCATCAACACCAGGGCGACCGATACTTCGGCACCATGCAAATGTCAATTCAGGTTCTGTTATTTGGCGCTAAGGATGGTCTCTGACCTAACCGCTAAATTCCGGTACCGGTACCTTAGTCAGCCCGAAAGTCAATACCCCGAAAATCGATGAGAAGATGCGCTGAATACCGCCTTTGAGGGTTTAGGGGCATTTACTTTCGGGCAGATGGATGTAAAGCAAGTGAGACTGCATTTTTGAATGCAAACCTTCTAAAGAAAAAAAAACATGCTGCACTACGATCTAAGAATCTACAGCGCCCTTTCAGCATACATGATCCTAATCATACTATCGTCGGTACCATTAGTGGTTAGCTGCTGTATCTCTCCTCATCCGGTTGTGCTACGTTACCGGCCCTGAGGCTTAGCATTTGGAAACGAGGACTAACCTGTGTTGTTAGTCACATGGTATGGATTGATTAGACTAAAAAGACCGAGTCTGCAGTCATTGGGGTTTGGAGTCATGAAAAAGTTCCTCCGCAAAGTATCTCGATGTCACGTGTCTGGATCGATAAAGAGCTCGATTTTCCGCGTTTCATCACTTTGTTCGCTCTTCTCTTTTTTGTAAACTCTCTATGTTATCATTCTTCTGACTATTCTTGACGATCTCCTTGGCACAACCTATCGGCCGCGAAACATCAGACATCCAATGTTTTGACATCCCTAATCAAGTAAAGACATGATGTGGTACAGTATTGCTGCTCCCGATGAGTATCTTGCCATCACCGGCGGAGGCATCAAAAGCGTTGTCATCAAGAAGGCTTCTTGGGTGTAAGTTATACTACCGGTCCTGTGCGCAGCATAAAAGAAGTGCCCAAGCCTGACATCTAGCAGATGGCCATACCAAAGATGTACGAGATTTAGTGTACAGCCGCATGACTACGCAATGAACTTGCAAGCAATGACAAAGGAGAAACTACAGTTTCTTCTCCCTGTCGTCTTTACCGTTGGCCCGAATGTGAACTCGCGCGGTGCCAATGCCAAGAAGGGTGCTCAAAACGCTCCTGCTGCCGCAGCAAACGATGAGGATCGTGGCTACGCCCTCGTAAAGTACGCCATGCTTCTGGCCGAGTCTAACTCAAAGAATTGGAAGGATTCAAACGGCCTAGGGCAGATCGTTAAGGGCATCATCGAGGGTGAGACTCGCGTGCTCGTTAGTAGCATTGACCATGGAAGAGATCTTCACCGAGCGCGAGGAATTCAAGCGTCGTATTTTTCGCAATATCCAAGTCGAACTGGATCAATTCGGTCTCAAAATTTATAACGCCAATGTGAAAGAGCTCAGAGATGCTGAAGGTTCCAACTACTTTCAATCCCTGGTATGTTCCTTCGTCGGCTATGTTTCAAGCTGGCTCAAGATAGTTATCGAATGATCACGTGTATTGTAACTCAGAGTTTAGTCTCAAAAAGCACACGAAGGGGCCACCAATCAAGCCCGTATTGACGTGGCCGAAGCACAACTTCGGGGAAACGTTGGTGAGGCGGATCGTCATGGACAACAAGACCGTCAGATTGCGAAGATCAACGCCGATACTGCCGTGCAGAAAACAAAGCGCGATGTGGAGCGAGCCGCAGCCGAAGACCGGTAATTGAGTAGATAGTATTGGCAAGAACTAACGACAATTACTACCTGCTCACGGACGCTTTTGAATATCGAGATTTACTCAACCGCTCTCAGTTCCTTGACTTGCCCAACGGCCCGACGACAATAATGCGACCGGTTTCTCTCTTGCTCAAGAATTGAAACGTTCAGTTTTGTTCGATGGGGGACTTGATCACCAATAGTTGGGGAGTCGTTCTTAGCGACAGGTCAGTCCTGGAAATTGGTTTCACTTGTGTAAGTTGAAACCTGCTTGCTCGTATGTACATACGTTGAGGTTCAATTTGTAGCCATGTGAATAATTGAGATACGCAGTTTTTCTTGCCATTCTAGTCAGCCCGCCCATATCCAAACTATCCCAGCCTGACTTGCCACAATGCTCAATAAGCCCAGCCTCACGGCTAGTTTAGGAAGGCTCAAGTCTCCGACCACGCTGCTTTGGCTCTCTGCACAGGTCAAGCGGAGGAACATGATGAGAAAAATGGACGCATGGAAGGGCGCAAGTCTAGGGAATAAAATAAATTATCAAATAAAGAAACTAGCCAACAGCGTGCCTTGGTTGGGGTTTTTAGGAGTTTCAAAAGTTAGGCAAATCGTGTCTTGTGGGAAACTTGTTGGCGGCGATGCACGCACTTGTGTGATATATTGAGGTAATGGTCACCACTTTTCTGGGGAGCGCCTAGTAGTAACTACTACCTGAAGACGTCTCTGTTCAACTGGATCGTGAGTATATCAAAATGTTACTAGGCGGCTTGACTTTTGAGAAATCCGCCTGGTTGGCGGCAGCCAGGCGGATTTCTAGAAAGTCAAGCCGCCCAGTATGTGTACAAGAGAACACCGATCAACAAGAATGCATGCGCTTGGAGAGTGGAGAACATTTTTTCAATTACTACTGAGTAGACGTGAGGCGGTTGGATTATTGTAGCACCAGAAGCGGTCTTTTGTCCTTTCATCCAATGATCATGTTCTAATAGATTAAACAAGGGTCCCTTACCAAACGCGTTATAAACGAACGAAAACTCGAAATTTGTCTAAGTTCACTTTTCAACAAACAATTTCAGCGTGACTGGTTACCGTATGGGCTAGGTTGATGCCTTCAAGCTCCAGATGTTATGCGAAATTTCGCTTAATTGTGTCGGGTGTGCCCAGGCAAGTCTTAGTGGATTAAGTTGTCAAACTTTCATATGACTGGAACAATGCTGTGCCGTATTATCCGCTTTTCTCTAAAATTAGGTAAGATATGATGCCAGGACATCTATTTTAACGGACGGCAAAAGATTGATACCCTTCAAACAGCTCGAAAATATCCATCTACCCACGCACGGTGGGGTACCGTAACCACTGGCGACAATAGATTACCTGCCGTGGGTGCTGTGGTAGCGCATTTGTAGTTCAACCTACTGCCACGCATCATTTTAGATATCATAGCCCAAGTCAACGTTTACCAGAAGTCTCTAGGGCGTACACCATGGCTTCTATCGCCACGGTCGCATATCGGTGAATGGTAGCGTTGTTGCTGAGCAAATGGGTGGAGAAAAAGCGTCTGTTGCATGTTGGTATGCAGATGTGGTAGCGGCAGTGGCAGTTCAATTGACCGGGTAGATGGATCTTTTCTCTGTGCGTTGGGTAAAGTTAGATGAATATTTTCAAGCTCTTTGCAGGGTATCTCAATCTTTTGCCGCTGTTTTAAAGGCATACTCCCGGTAATTTACGGAGTACTCGGATGTTATGATAAAAGCATTTTCTCGTGCGTCAGCTGTGTCCTTCTCTGTTTATAGTACTTATTAATTGCGACGCAGTCTTGAGTTGAGGATACCATTGTGTTTGGTCTTCCAATCTTTCGGAGCAGCGCACTTCAATACATCTGCCAGACTGGAAGCCTCCAAAATTGTAACTTTGTTACTGATTACCGTAGTTGAAGTAATGGGCCGTTTTCGCGAAGCATACACATTCGGTGCTTGGCGCCCTTGGTCTCTAACACAGCAGCAAACCCAACTCGTCTAATTCTTGCGGTACGGAACATAGAAAAAGGCGAGAAGTTAGCGAGAGAGTTGCGAAGCTCATGGTTAGACCCAAAAAGCCAACCCAATGGCGAACAAAACAAGCAAGACGGGAAAGATAATAGCATCGCTGCAGCGCCGATATCAGTGAACGACACACCTCTTCAGGTTGAAGTTTGGGAGTTGGACCTTGGCCAGTTTGACAGCATCAGAGCGTTCGCCAAACGAGTGCGTGAGACACCGGACTTTCGGATCGATGTATTATGCTTGGGGGCATGAGCTTTTCAAAATAATGGGCCTAGGAAAGAGACTAAAGATGGCTGAGAGGAGGGTATGTGATCAAATTGCTCAGTTTCAGCATAAGCACACCATACTTATTGGCCCCAACAGTTCTTCAAATAATGCACCTTTCGAACGCTTTGCTCGCTGTTCTCTTACTTCCTCATATGCTCTCCCCGCAAACCCACCAACAAGAT
>JAOYMO020032082.1:0-12991 GCA_025802455.2 Iodosphaeria phyllophila | reverse complement strand
AAACAGCTTTGGCCCCTGGGCAACTGGTCAAAGATGGGCTCTTCACTCTTTTAGATTCCGTCTCGGCCCTCGAGGTGAGATTCTCCTTTCACCTACCCCGTGACCAGCATCTTGTTTTACGAGCTGGCTTCGCCTTCGCCGGTACTAATATGAATCTACAGATCATGGACCCCAAGATGGATAGCGGTTGTTTGGCTGAGGGCGAAACTCTAGATGATGACTACGATGTGCGGCGAGATTTGCTGCCCGAGGAAGTGATCGGCATAATGGACCAGCTGCTCTGTCTCGAGGTAAGAAGGTTTTACTGAATCTAACTCGAAGAACGGAGTGGCTGATATTCCCTCAGATGGCATGGCATTTGGGATATCCGTTATCCCAGACCCTATTCACTAGTCTGTACGTCGATTACATTTCCAAGGTCGATCCACAAAATCTACGCCAGGCCAACTCATCCTGTCTTTTTGGAGACACCTCTACCGCAGGTGATGTTAGGAAAACACCAGCGCAGAAGACTCAGGAGATACTGCTCTCCGCCTTGATGGCATATTGCCATGGTCTATTAAAGGGCTGCCACTTTGTGAACGAAATCGTGAAGGAAGAGCTGTACTTTGAGGTATCCACCTACATGAATACGAACAGTAGGCCTCGTAACATTGAATGTCCAAGACTGACTCTTGACAGGAAGAAGATTTTGTAACCAACACACATGACCGCGACCTTATCAAGGATATCCCATTGGAGGACATCAACCAAATGCTCCAACAGGCTCGGGCTGATCTGCGAACATATGGCAGCTCCATACCAAGGCGTATACACACGGCAATAGATATTCGACTTGAGTTCCGTGTCGCCTTCTGCAGAGCCCTGGAAATATCCCGTCTCAGGAAAAGCAACCCCGATTCGTTGAAGATGCCCTGGATCCAGATGAGTGGAGCACTGGAGCATATCAAGAAGCTGCACGAGCTCGGGAAACCAGTCCCCGAGGCCTTCAGCTCCAAAATACAGCGTCATTTGGCCAGCACCATGCCACCGCGGCCTATCATACAACCTAGTTTTGAGGAGACGTATCGTCATTTTAAGCAACTGGCGCAAGATGGAAAGGAGATCATGAACGTGTTGAAATACCACGATCCACAAAGCCTGCTGGTACGTTTCTATTTGATCCGTTTTGGTTGAGTCCCAGAGACTGAATGGTTCTTTAGACATTTGTCTTCACCTTCCAAGCCAGGAAGCCCCAGCCTCTCGTACTTATACGAACCATGCTTCAAAGTATGATATTCAAAGACCTAGTGATATTGGGATCGTTCAGCATCCGCCAGATCATAGATCACGATCTCTCCGTCGTCGTTCTGCCCGGTGCACCACAGCTCGACGGGGCCAATGACTCGATTGAGACGCCTACTCATCCGCGACATCAAATTTCCATGAAGATGGAGGAGTTTCGACAACGAGCAGCCGAGCCTTACTTCGAGCTTCTGCGAATATTCTGTCAAAATCGTTGTCGTGTACGTCGGATGATGTGCCATAGCATCCATGAATGGGATGCGCTCCAGGCGGATGCAGAGGAATTCGATACCTTAATGCAGGTAGTCCTGAACGAGCAGCCCATTAACGTTAACGGGCAGTCTGGCTATTCCCTCCCACTATCTTCTTGGGCATACCTCTACAAGCTACGACAGATGGAATGGATCGTGCAGCTCGGCTTCGAACTGGCAATCTACCAGACAGACGAGCTGGCAGGCATGTACTGGTATCTCAACTGGCTCGCCAAGACGCGCGCCCAGCACGGCGACCGCATCAAAACCTTCGTCATGAGCTTCTACGAAGGCGGCGCCCAGCAACCGCAGCTGTTCTCGCCTGCGCAGGAGCGCGACTACTCGCAGTCGCTAGCCTACATCCGCGTCACCATGCTCGACGCCGCCTGCACCTGGGAATTCGCCGACGGACTCTGCTGTCTGTACACTGCCCTGCAGCGGCTCGGCCTCATCGCCACGCCCTCCCGCCCCTTCAGCGCCGACTCCCTGCGCTACGAACTCCGCATGCGGCCCTTCCGCCACATTGCCCTGCCCCTCCTGCCCGCACACGACGAGTTCGTCCGCGCCACCACCCAGCCCGACAACTCGGTCGAAAATCTCCTGCGCTACGCGGACGGCGCTGTCGGCGGCGCCCGCAAGGGCTTCGAGGCCCTGGGGAAAATGTCCGACGGTCAGACCTTCTCGGTCGGCTGTCACGACCGCTGGGCTGCCGGTGTGCGGAATTGCCTGCGGGCGGCCGTGGCGGCGGGCGAGGCGGTCGAGGCGGCGCTCAAGGCCGTAGAGGCGCGGACTGCGGCGGGCAAAGAGGCTGATGGTCCGGAGGCGCTGGGGATCAAGGTGGAGATGCCGGGGGAGGGGGAGGAACATCATCCTTGGTGGATTGTGCCTAAGGTCGTGCCGGTGAAAGCGGCAGATGAAAGGGGGGATTAGGGGGGTTAAGGTTCTGGGATCTTTCTGGCGATGGGCAGGGAGCAGTTGGTGGCTCGGCTGGTCTGGGTGTGTTGGAAGTGGAGGGTTGGTCAAGTGGACATGAGATGGGGTGAAAGAATAGCGTTTGGTTCTGTAGTGTGCATGGGGCTTGGCTCTGGCATGCGAAGCAAGGCAGGCTCGCTGCGGGGATATGAAAGAGGGAAGGTAGGTGGGATTCTGAAGGTTGCACTATGGCATACCGCTCCGCAAGCTCTTCTTCGGCCTACGATAGGAAGTACCGGTATCCGCACTCGTGCCTGGCGCCTGGAAACCACAACTGGCTAAGATGGATATCGCGGGTTTCATGAGAATGACCAAGTCAGAGAAACAGAAAGTTGCTAAACAAGCTGTACTCGCAAGCCAAAGTAGTAACCGTTGTTGTCTTTCTAGTTCACGATTTCTACCGCGCGACCAGAGAAGTCGACCCCCAGATGGCGGCTAGGGGATCATACGGTATTGCGCGTACACTCACTGTTCAACCGCTCGTGTCTTCGTTGCGCGAGTTGGATGACCCGATTTGTAGCGACCAGACGTGGTTTCATGAACGACGATTGTCATTTACATGGTCTGCCTTACCCCACCTTGCCGGATGGAGTTTACGATGCGATCACAGACTTGGAGATGGCGAATCGATGCTATAGGGGCTTCGAGGAGCCTACGAACACCTGTCTACGCGTGGTTTGAGTACAAATCTTGATACAGCTTGATTTCTTGTCTATCAGAGCCGCTTCATATGTAGATACGGAACTCAGATGGCTGCTATTGCTGTGGTCTACAACTCGCTGGGCAATCTGAACATCATCATGTATTAAAATCTGTTCGTTGGAGGAGCAAGCCGACTGATAACAGCCTCGCCAGATTGCGAATTCGATACTTTGACGTCAGCTTACCAACGAGCCACCGTTCAGGAATGCCAGCGCACCCGCCCACTGTTCGAACCGGCTGTTGTCACAGTCCCAGGTAGTCCAGAGCCAGGGTCTTCCTGTTCGGTCTGCTTTGCGGCGGAGATGCGTCGTGGCTCTGGTTATAGGTCGCGCGTTATCTGTGACGCTATGTGAAGGCGAGCTGGTGAACTGGGTGGTGCTTAAGACATGTGGAATCATTCAGTTGCTCCTTGTGTCCAGAGTGGTTGGACGTACGGGGGTACCCACACTGCGATGCTTGCTGTCCTGTACTGCTGCCTTTGGAGTCACGAGCGCTCAGATAGGCTGAACCGGCATGGCCAGATGCCTTTTTCACTGTAGATATATATATTCCCATGCGTCGCACCATATGATTTCAGCCAGTTGAGCGATCTACCGCCTGGCAATCCCAGTATTTTGACCATAGTGCGTACTCCATCTTTCTTGGCAGGGGTCGACCAGAGACCGAATCCTGCTGTATTCCTAAGTCTCGCCATCCTTCGAGGACGCAAACCTCCACACTCTCGCGCAGGCCCCAAGCGATCGATGCCAGTGTCTTGTTCGTGAAACGGCACTAGAACCTCACCATGTTCATCTGGCAAACACTCCAAGTCAGGCAGACAGACCCCTGCATATCTGGCCGCTCCAGAGGATAAATAGCCGGGCGGATGTGTTTGATTCCATTCCATTGACCTTAGCGCCTCGCTAAGCTAGGCTAGGTGTAACACGTGAAATGGTTTCGCACGTTGAACCGGCGCCATTCCAGCAGCACACAAAAACCTTCAGTACGATGATTTCATTACTGACGAATCATACTTGGGAACTGCATTCCTTTCCCATGAAGAATGATTTGGACCTTCACAAAAGCAACGGCCAGCAGAATTGCGGTTCTGACGTGATGCTGCTTCAATCAGCTCCAAGCATGAGGTCGATCTTTGATTCTGTTGGGGCTTGTTGGCGTGTTTGACGTGCCTCGCACAGCACACCCCAAACCTAGTCCATCTCTAGGGCCTACCAAGGTAGTGGCCTAGTGGGGAAGGTTCGGTTAGCACTGTTTTTTTCCCTCACAGTAGCATCCGTGCTGTAGGTAGCGTAGTAAGATCGTCATAAATCGCGTCACAACACTAGGTGAAGTGTAAAATACATGGAAAATCTACGTCACAGTAAGCGAATTCCGGCCCCGTCTTGCGACGTGGTCTTTGCGAACCGTTGGGTGATTTATGCGAAGACGGATGAAGATGTGCCGCTGGTCGAGGATCATATTTCTGGCAGCCTGGGACGATTCTTCCTTTTTTTTTCTTTCTAATCCTTAAGGCGAGATCCCTGGTGCCATGCCATCGGGCCAAATTGAAAGCAAAAACACACCGCCCCGTTGTCGTCCGATTTCGGTTGTCACTGCACTTGTGGCATGGGCTGGATACGGGCACTTGAGGTTCGTTTATTGTTGCGGGCAAATCCCAAGTACCATACCCTGGACGACATGTGTCATGGAAAGCCCTGACAGCCTGGGCAGTGGGCACTGAGGAGGGTTGACCCGCAAAGAGCGAATCTTGGGAGGTAGGATCTGGATCCTAGTGGGTAATGCTGATGGAGTCGTGATAGTGGAGACAAATTGTGGCTGGGTTTTCTGGCAAATATGAATTCATTACTCAACACTGTAAATAAACGTTACTGTTGCAATACGTTAATCTGTGCGCGTGTTTACTGTTGGCGGTGTAGGAGTGTCAATTTGCTAGTCGATTTGTAGGCTGGTAGCGTTGATTGCGGTGATCTTGTTGCAAGCATTTGATATGCTAGCTTTAATCGAGGATACCGGGAAGATCTCATTGACGATCATTCAATCGATACTCTTCACGGCCACTGGGCGTGTGGTGCGGTCTTGTAGCTTGCTGCATAATATGATCGCAGTCATCCGCACCAGTCGCACACTCATCAATAATGTGAAATCAAGTCAATCATGGAGAGAGCCGCCTAACCGCAGACCAAGATGCCTTGGCGCAAGGAATAGCACAGCACAGTCCATGTGATGTGGGGTAGAGCTTAATGAGTGTTCAGTGCCAAGCAATTACGGGATGCAACGAATCACGAACTCGTTGTTGAGATCCAGCAGTTGAGTGAAGCTCTACCTCTCGGAGAGTGGTTGCCGAAGCTCTCCAACTACCTGCTCAAAGAATAAGCTGTGGTCGGCATTTGTCGAGTTACCCACAATGCCTGAAACGACAGCTCTCAACGAGGATACTATTCCTTCTCACCGCAGAATGCGGACAACCATAGAGTAGAGATTCGCATTCCAGCTCGTCTTTGACAGCTTTCTGAGGGGAGAGAATCAGACGATCATTTTGCGATGACAGATTTGACTTTGACCAATAACACGAGTCACACAACGTAAGTACAGTCAAGGCTGTGTGATTGGACGAGAGGGAGATTCGAAACCAGCAGACATTGACCCTGAAATTCCCCTGCAGACCGCGCATGCTGTGGTCTGCGCGGCCCCTGCAGTAGGCTTTCCCGAGGTTGGAAAGATCAGGGTGATCCCAGCAGGTCAAATGTATTTTTATGATACCCTTACGCGCCCCCTTGGGTCCTGCAGCTCTGACCCGGGCAAACGGCTTCTAGACACACTGGTCCGAGGTTTCAAAGCTTCCAATCAGAAATCTCAGATCGGCCTCAGTGCACGACAATTACGACGCGAACTAACGCATTTCGGCCTGAGCAGCACCGTGTGCGGACAGTGCAGAAGGTCCGGGATGATGGGCCGCCTACGTCGATGGCGGATAAATGCAACAAACAAAACGGCAGTCTTTTAGGCCAGAGAAAAACTCAATTCGTGGCTTCTAAATGAGGGGCTAGGGATCCAGGCACCCGGGGCTTGTCAAGACTTTCAATGGTTGGCCAGCGACAAGCTTGGCCAAATCCTTCGCCCGGCCTTTAACTCGTAAATGTTCTAATCCCCGTTGGCTACAGGTGATATTTTCGTATTGGCCAGCATCATCATAGAACCTGGAATTCCCCCTTAAACGGTGGAAGGAAGCGTTGGCCTCATTTTCAGCTCGGCACCTCCACAATCCCTACTTCGTCTCACGCATCTCGCCGGCACCGACATTCTTTCATCTCCTGAGCATTGGAGGCTGGCATCCCTACGAACATACTTGTACTAAGTGGCCGCCCGTCTTTCTAAGCAAAGGATCTCTTGCTCCTTGTCTTCACCCTGGTGGCCAAGGCAAACGGAATTCGGTCTTTTGTTTCTCGGTTTTCCTCTATCCGGGGGATAAATTTCATGTAGGCACTGACTTATAGAGGATATTACCTCTTGCCAAGCCGCCAAACAATTCGACGCCGTTCTACCGGTGACCCGATCGCCCGGCGCCATCAAAGAACTTACCTTCGTTTCACCTTCGCCTTGACAAACGCCTCTGAAATCTGGGATTGCATGGCGACGGCAGGAAACAATTGCGATTTGCTAAACCATAATCTAATCTGTACACTATCCGCACTCAGCCAGCACAGTGCCTTGAGTATCACTTCACCGACTCGAACCCTACCCAAAGCTGCCAGAGACAGCACAATCAGATTTCCACTATCCTCCATCACTCGATGCCGTTATCACCCTCTTCACCGCAGGCTAGGGGCTTCGTGCAGATTGGAAACTCACAAATGGACGACATTCCGCTTGCACCCGTTAAGAGCAACGCGAGCTCAACGGGCGCGCGCAAGGCGAATCAAGGCCTTTCAACTGGTCTTGACGGCATGGACAGCACCAACGAGAAGCAGGGCTTCTTCAAGCGTCGTCATGCTGGCCGCCGAAAAACTCGAGCATTGGGACCGCCTTCCCGGTCTGAAACTGGCGGGTCAGAGGAGATATCACTGAATGCCATGGGTAGACTCTACAAGAAGGTCATCGGATTTTCTACTATTACCCGCTATCTGGTGTACATTCTGCCCGTCTCGGTCATTTTAGCTGTCCCTTTAATTGTTGTTGCTGCTCTGGGAGACTGGGACAAGAGGGTGGGTAGCACTGATGAGGTTAAGGGCCCGCCCATCTGGTATCTGCTTCTCTGGATCGAAGTGGCATGGCTGATGTTATGGGCTGGGAAAATCGTCGCTCACGTATTGCCAGCGATTTTCATGTTCTTCATGGGTGTCGTCAGTTCCGGCACTCGCAAGTACGCCACTGTTCTCCGCACCCTAGAGATTCCTTTGTCGCTCTTCTTCTGGGGTCTCGGTTCCTGGTTGTTCTTCTTGCGATTCATCAAGGTGCAATACCGCGATACCAACTGGGTTACTATCCTCAACAACATCCTCCTTGCCACCTTTCTGTCGTCTTGCGTGTTCTTGGGCGAGAAAGCGATTATCCAACTTATCAGTATCACCTATCATCAACGATCATTCGCCAACCGCATCAAGGACTCGAAACGCGAAATCTTCCTCTTGGGACTTCTCTATGATGCTTCGCGCAAGTTGTTTCCCATGTTTTGTGATGAGTTTGCCGAAGAAGACTACATCATTGACGATAGTATCGAGATGATGCTGGGCGGTAAGACAGGACAACGTGGCCGAAACAACGTCCCTATGAGGCTGATCGGAAACGTCGGCCGCATTGGAGACAAGGTGACATCCGTGTTTGGAAATTTGGCTTCGGAGATCACGGGTAAACAGGTGTTCAACCCGAACTCGGCCCACTCCGTCGTCGTTGAAGCATTGGAAAAAGTGCGAACTTCCGAGGCGTTAGCTAAGCGCATCTGGATGTCGTTTGTCGTGGAGGGCAATGATGCTCTTTACGTCGAAGATATTGTGGAAGTCTTGGGCGAACAACACGCGGAAGATGCTGAGGAATGCTTCACTGCCATTGATGGTGATGGAAACGGCGACATCAGTCTGGACGAAATGGTACGCAAAGTGGTTGAAATCAGCAAAGAGAGGAAGGCAATCACGGCTAGCATGAAGGACATTGGCCAGGCCTTGGGCGTGTTTGACAAGGTTCTTTTGGTTGTTGTTCTTATCATCGTCGTTTTGATCTTTTGTAAGTCACCCACTCTGCTCAGACCCGGTCAAGACTGGACTTAAGCTAACTTGAATTTCAGTATCGGTTTTCCAAAGTTCAGTTCTCACATCGGTCGTCAGCTTCGGAACCGCTTTGGTTTCACTTTCTTTCGCCTTCTCCGTGACAACGCAGGAGTTCCTGGGTTCTTGCATCTTTCTTTTCGTTAAACATCCATACGATGTGGGTGACCGTGTTGACGTGGAAGGCTCCGTGGCGGAACAACTTGTGGTGGAGAAAATCTCGCTTCTCTATACCGTCTTCCATCGTATCGACAAAATGCAAATCGTCCAGGTTCCCAACATCATCTTGAACAATTTGTGGATCGACAATGTTACCCGCAGCAAGGCCATGAAGGAGTCTATTGCTGTCAATGTCTCTTTCGACACGAGCTTCGATGACATCGAATTTCTGCGTAAGGAAATGGAGGACTTCGTACGCCATCCTGACAATGCGCGCGATTTCCAGCCCGATCTGTCTGTCAGTGTCGGTGGTGTTGGCGATCTGGATAAGCTTACGCTTAATGTTGCGATCAAGCATAAGTCCAACTGGCACAACGACGCCGTTCGTGGTGCCCGTCGCTCCAAGTTTATGTGCGCTCTCACCTTGGCCCTCAGGAAAGTTCCCATCTTGCCTCCTGGCGGTGGCGGTGAACCTCTCGGTGGACCTACCAATCCTTCCTACAGCGTCGCGGTGTCGGACGCCATAGCCTCTGCCGCACGAGAACAGGCGGCCCGTGACACAGATGACAAGCGCCTGGTTCCTCTCTCTAGCATGAAACGCTCGGCTTCCAATGCCAGCCGATCCAGCCACGTCGCCAACGATCCAGAAATGAACGCTGCCAATGCATTCAACGCATCGGCCTACGCCACTAATGATGACTGGGCTTACAACCGTGATGACAACACGCTTAACTCGCGGTCGGCATCGGTGGAGCGCAAGGGATCTAACGACGACTACCTGCACCCGCTGACCAAGCAGGGCAGCGGCCGCCGTAAGCCTGGCGAGTCCCTCCCTACCGCCGCCACCCACGAGACCCCTGGTATCTCAGTTACGCATCACACGCCTTTGCCCGGGTTAGATGAAGAGGCCCAGGTCGGCGGTATCTACGCTTCGGATTCCAATCAGTCATACTACCATCAGTCCATGCCGCAAGGGTCTCAGCCGGCTCCGCATTCAAGATCGTCGTTGAGTGTGGGTGGGCGCCGGGCTAGGGGTGCCAGTGTTTCCGCAAATGAAGCCCAGTCTAACAACCCGTATCAACTGAGGTGATAGATAGGTCATCTGGATACGGTGTTTCTTCGGGTAAAGTGGTTTTTGTTCGCTTCGTGAAAACTGGTCGCGGGTTGCCTAGTACTTAATTTCTTTTTATTTCCCCTCCACATTCTAGGGCGGTACAAGAGGAGTTTCAACCATGATCTCTCTTCACGCCAATTAGCTGTGGGTTTTATGTTCCGTGGACGCTGTGACAAATGGCGGTCCTGGGACAACGACGATATGACGATTATCAAACATGAGCCATATGGGTGGGCTTTTTTCACTTTTTTAAAATACACTCACGTGTACGAGTAGAGAGACAGGGAGGGAGGGAGGGAGGGAGGTATAGATGCGTTAAAGTTGAGAAGGCTGAGGCCTGGAAGGGAGAGGAAGGCTCGGTTCTGCTTGTTCCGAGGCTTGAGGTGCCAGCGGGGAGTTTGCGGCAAATAAGGCCATGGAAGAAGGGCGATATTGCGGTAGGGGGGAAAAGCATGCTTTTGAAATAGAAATATAAAAATATTACTAAGATGAGATTGCGTTGTCCTGCTTCTGTTCGGCTTGGTTGTGATGAAGAAGGATCCCAGATCTGACAATACCCACTGTGCTTTATCACGTTCATCAATGTGTAAAGTTGTGCGTGGAATTTCACTTGCTTCGTGACCATCGGTCTTGAAAATACCTGCGTCTGGAACATAGTTGACTCCTCGTAAGATAAGAACCGAACACCACTGGACTCACTACAACCATTTGCCGGAGGCCGAAAGTACTCGCCGCATCCATGGGTCATCTCAGAATCCAGCCGTGATGGGGGTAACTACAATACCGATCTATGTTGGTTTGAAGTTTATCAAACACCCCCATACCACCTTGTCCGCCCCCCCCCCCCCCAACGGCTACTTCCACAACAAACTTCCTTTTCCCGGGTTCGAGCATCAAGCCAACTAATGATCTCCGCAATAAAAAGCGCAACATTTGGTCCGTGGTGGGAACTCATCGATTTGCTACTGAGTTCAGGGATTACTTGGTTACGGTAGG
This sequence comes from Iodosphaeria phyllophila, assembly GCA_025802455.2. Lineage (NCBI taxonomy): Eukaryota > Fungi > Ascomycota > Sordariomycetes > Amphisphaeriales > Iodosphaeriaceae > Iodosphaeria > Iodosphaeria phyllophila. The sequence goes on along the minus strand of JAOYMO020032082.1, from coordinate 2,255 downwards.
CCTGTAGCTGGGATATACTTGAGATGTCTGAACCGGGACGCAGAATATGTCCGAATCCCCACCATAACTTCCCCCCCCCCACTCCCCCCCTTCATACTCTCATCGCACCCGTCGCCGCTGCGGAGACCTAATGGTGGCAGACTCAATGTACTGCTTCCACAGCTCGTCCATCGGACTGATCCTGCTCAGGATAATGTGGTGCCACCCACACGTGCCATGCTTCTTGTGCCCCAGCGAATACACGTCGCCCGAGCGGTCGTAGAACGCTTTCGGCAGGCGTGTGCAGCCATCTTCGTCGTCGGCGTCGGCTTCGACCCTGAGATCATCCCCGTCGAGCGCATAACCGTGCTGTCGCCCAGGCGACGCCGAAGTCGGAGACGAAGCTGAAGCTGAAGGATTAGGCGGCGCATCCACATCCACATCCACATCCGGCGCCGGACCAGCCTCAGCCTCAGCCTTCGGCTCATACAACTGCTGCTCCATGACCAGCAATCCCTCCGGAGGGAACCTGCAGTCGAACTCCCCGTCATGCACCCACCCGTACGCCAGCAGGCCGCGCGCATCGCACCCGCCGAAGGGGTACTGGCGGTCAGGCTCGGCGCACGGCCGCGTCTTGCCCACACACCACATGAGCTGGCGCAGCGCCAGATTGACGCACTCGTAGCGGAACTCCGGGTCGAAGGACCACCCGGAGTGGAGCTCCTCATCGTCATCGACATCGTCGACATCGTCCGCATCCGCGGCGCGCCCGCCATTGCCGTGGGTCGAGGCGCGGGCGAGGTTGAGGTTGAGGTTGAGGTTAAGGTTCTGGTGGCCCAGGCGCTCCTCGAAGCAGATGTTGAAGGCGCAGTTCTCGAACATCAGGACGGCCATCTCGTCCTTGTGCAGGCGCACATGGCGGTGCACGAGCGCCTCGCAGGCCGCGGCCGCGGCCGCGTCCACGTACAGCGGCGTCATGCGCCGCAGCTCGCCGTCGTCGCGGTGCAGGAACAGCCCGCGCTTCGGCACCGCGAGCCGCAGCTCGAACGTGTCTTCGCTGCGGAGCGCCACCGCTGTCCGGGCCTCCCGGCACACGCGCATCAGGACCGCCCGGGCCTGCCAGCACGATGGGTCGTACAGGCTCACGGCCTCGTCATCGTGGGCGATGTCCAGCCGGCGCATGTCGAGGTAGAGCTGGTTGGGCTGGGAGCTGCGCGAGGTGCCGGGTTTCGCGTTGGGGATGCTGTGGACGTTGAAGAAGTTGAGGCCGGGGCGGGGGACGGCGAGGTTCCATATTTCGAGGCGGAGTTCAGTTGGGAGTTTGGGGAATTGCGGGAATGTAGTTGGGAGTGCTGGATGGTGAGGACGAGGAGGGGAGTGAGGGAATGCCGCAGTTGTGATGGTGGGGGAATTGGACTTAGAGGCCATGGTGGGTGTGCGGCGTGCTGGCAAGCAGCTCGATCGTCAAGTGGGCTTGGTGGGGTGACTTGTTACCGGTAAGTGGTGATGGTTTAGCCAATTGTGTTTGGGGACGGTGATCTATGCAGAGGATGAATCCTTTCACGCGTCTCGCCTGTAAGCAGCATCCTTGGTTTGGTCACAAAAGCCGTGGAGCTTTGAATCGCAGAGATAGAGACATTACACATGATATCGCTACCGGTACCCATCGCAATCAATCGCAATTGATGTATTCGTTACACTCGACGCTTCACTTTGATCAACAAATTGAAAGGGCCAATCTAGAACAAGCCATACGACCCCGCACAGTGGGACTGAATGCAAATGTAGGGGGTTGAGACTGCCTTGGCTCCTTCACTGCATTTTTAGTGCAATTGAAAATGTGAATAGCATTAGTCAGTAGCTTTGACGACGCTTGAATTGGATCATCGCATCATGACGATCAAAGTGGAGTTGAGTTGAGCCGTTCCTTCTATGGTATCCCTCGCAAAACCCCCTCTACCTTTTTTGCCCATGTCACGACTCTCCAGTCGTTTCTCTCCAGACAGGAGACCAAACGCCCTCGGGCCCGTGCTCACATAGTTTCGGGCAATGAGCTTCCCTTTAGCTAAAACCAAAAAAGATCCCCACAACTCCTACCATGATCTGCCTTGAACATGAGAGGCTGACAGACATCTCTCGTCTCTCATGTGTATGTGTTGTACAAAGCGTTCAGCCTGGGTCTAGATTCCCCCTGTCTTACACCTGTCTCATTCCTATACGTTTCCCCTCATGACTTCAGTAACCCGTCAAAAGCCGGGATCAACGTCTGGGCGAGC